>JAIUZE010003188.1:0-145090 GCA_022085475.1 Heliosperma pusillum | reverse complement strand
TATAAGTTCAGTTCAGCTCCTATAAGTTCAGTTCAGTTCAGTTCAGCTCCAATAAGTTCAGTTCAGCTCCTATAAGTTCAGTTCAGCTCCTATAAGTTCAGTTCAGTTCAGTTCAGCTCCTATTCAGCCCAAAAGAACAGGGCCTAAGTCTTGTTTGTGACGGATATGACGTTCTATCCGTCACAAGTTTAAGACAGGTCGGATTCCTCTCATAAGAAGGCAAGGTTGAGGGTAAGAAAGGTTTTCCATTTGTCCTTTCATTTGTCTTCTTGTGAGAGAAATTCGATCCGTCACAGGCTTGTGAGTTGTGACAGATAGTGATCGTTAGAAACGAGAATTTGTGCCATACTATTAAATGTGTACCAAAACACGGCTAGTCTTTGTTTTTTAATATGAGCATCTTCGTGTGATGATTCCAATAATCATATTTTAGTATATGGAGATAAGGTTATTCACAAATTGATATTTAAATGCGGTAATATTCGTCTTAAATTTGGAGCGGAACAAGTATACGAAGATGTTTAGAGTCTGATGAAAGATGTGTTTTGTAGAATGGGACTGAAGGTTGAAGAGTAGTAAGCTCGATTTACGTGGTTCTATAACTGTGGGGCACTGAGACTCAGTTATAGTCAAAAGAAATTTATTGAAGAATATTATGGAGCAAACGATTTTATCATAATTCCATGTAAGGATGTTTTACCTGTTAAAATAGATTTATATATAGATATATTTGTGCTTACTTATGTAAGAGGTTATTCACCGAGTAAAATTGTTTATATAAAGTTTTTAATTGCATTAAGAACACGTCTTTGTTGAGAAGTCAACTTTCAGACTAGCTCAACTTTTGGTAAATTCAACTCAAGCTTACACCCATATACATCACCAATTCACCACTAAAACTCAACCTTAAAATAATCTTAAACTGTTGTCGAACCGCATCCGTAACATATCAAACTTAATTCCCCTTAAAACTCAATGGAACACATGTCCTCCATCGAGCTCAAATAAGTTTTTCCTCGCAATATTCAGTTATCCGCCACATCGGGTAGTCATCGGTAATGTCTAGGGGTTGATGTAGATCTTTTTGGTGGTTTTAGGGAAAATACTCGGGTTGAAATGAATGGAATAATATCAAGTTCCCAAAAGTGATTGTCCGATATCAGTAGGTCTTGCTTGCGACGGATCGGATCTTGCGACGGGTATTTTGTGAGAGGAAATGGGTAGAGGGGACAAGGTGGGCACCCCCCATGTGCTTCTCTACTCACCCTTGATGGGTATTTTGTGAGAGAATATGATATCCGTCTTAAGCTTGCGACGGATAGTGTCCGTCACAAATGAGAATTTGTGGTCCGATATTACACCATTGATGAAGTTTTCTAGTGGATAGGTGGGGGAGGCTATTGTCAATGTCTAAGGATAAATTAAGCACTAAATACGTCATTAAGCATCGAGTAAGGAGTGAACAAGCAGTAAGTGGATTATACATCTAATGTACTACCACACATATTGTAGTTTTGAGCTTTACGATAAAGTTTTTGAATTTAATATTAATAAAAATATAAAGTTTTTGAGTTCATTAATTTGAACATTAAGCTCAAAAAAATTACAATACAACTCAAAAAAAAATCATATATAAAATTTAAAATGTAATTATAAACTTTAGAAAACTCAAAAAAATAGCACAAAAACTCAAATTCATATTATTCTGAGGTAGTACATCCGATGTATAATCATTTTTCCCGTGAACAAGACAACTATTTAATTCTTATACAACGAGAGTAGTTTAACAAAATAAAACTACTAATAATAGAGTCCAAGACTACTCCAAGCACTCCAAAATGTTTATAAAAAAAAAACAATGAATGTCACCATTCTAAAAAACCGATAAATATAATATTTTCAATGTATTTTTAAAAATGCAATACATAGATTACTCATACAACAAAGTTAATTGTAACTAATAAAAGTTTATCTCATTATCATTTTGTCATTAATGTAATAATGCTTAAATTCATTTTTTACCATTAAAGCGAATAATACCGTCTTAAACCAGATTAATCGTTTTTATAAGTAGTAACTAAGGATTAAATGCTTTAAAGTTGACTACTCTACTAGTCTACCACCCCAACTACCTTGAGGATTGAGTTGGAAAGGTTGGAAACGCGTAACATCATGTAGGCCCCACACAACGTTTTAGCTCATCACTACACACAGATTCAGTCCATACAATTATACAATCCCTAATTTCCCCAATCCAATTTCATAAACAAATTCCCAATTATTATTCAATCAATTAACAATTAATTAGTTTTATTGTACATAATCCATATCTTATGGACCAAAATCAACCTCAATTATCGGAAAACGCCGATGATAATCTCGCCGAAACCCTAACCCTAGATTTATCCCCAAATCAGGAAGATCAAATTCACGAAGATTGCGATAATAATGGAGATTTCGAGTTTTCATTCATCGGAGAAGAGATTCAATCGCCAGTATCAGCTGAAAAAGCGTTTCTCAACGGTCAAATCCGACCGTTATTTCCATACACAGCGGAATACGACAAAACGACGTCGTTTGAGCCTCCGGTGAGCAAGGTGTTCGTCGATTTGACAGAAGGAGAGTATTGTGAGTGGTCAACGCCGGCGTTGACTTCGCCGGAAATGAGAAAGAAGTGTAATTCGACAGGGTTTTCGAAGCTATGGAAAATGAAGGATTTGTTAGTGAGGAGTAATAGTGATGGAAAGGATACGTTTGTGTTTTTGAATGAGGAAGGGAAGAAGAAGAAGAGAGGGGTGAATTTTGGGAGAATTATGTCGTTTTCGACGAATACGGAGAAAGGGAAGGGAAAGGAGAAGGAAAAGACGGAGACGACGACGACGACAACAACGGTGGCGGAGGTGTATGAGGAGTTGTATGGGAAGAAGAAGGGGAAAGGAGGTGGTGGAAGTGGAGGTGGGAATAAGTCTTTTTTGCCATATAGGCAAGATTTAGTTGGGTTTTTTACTAATGGAAATGGGATGACTAGGAATGTTCATCCTTATTAATTTTAGGGTAATGATAAATTCAAAAATTTATTATCGTTTGTACTAATGTCGATTCGTTATCATTTTTACTCATGTTGGTTCCCATAGAGGGAATAGTAAGATATGCATATGATTAGTTTGTATTTAAGTGACGTTAAACAAAATGGTAGTGACATTATCATCACATTAATTTTATTACTTTCACGGTTTAACCTGGTTGTATATGTTTTTTAAAATTATCGTTGTATATTTCGAGAAATGAACAATTCAATCTATTTTAATTCGTGTTGTATATTTTGAGAAATAAACAATTCAATGGAGTAGAGGAGGATTAAGTTACGATGATCCATGAGTCGATGACTTTATTTGTTGTAAATTTGAAGCTAGGAAATGAAGGAATTTGAATTGTTTTTTTGCTTATGGGAAAGGCATGACCCATGAGTCCATGAGGCCATGAGGCATGACTAGGAATGTTCATCTTATTGAAATTCATTAATAAGTTAGTTACATGGCTTCTCATTTGTTGTGAATATGATTTGAAGTTTGGGAGCGTGGAACAGACTTGTTTTATGTTTATTTGTTGTTGTAAGTTGTAAACATTTTAGTTAGGATTTTAGAGTGTCCCAAATGTTATCGTGTATATATGTACATAGTCGTATATGGTAAGGTATTGATCTTAATTTTATTTGGGTATTAATGGTGATGTATTTTGGAAAAATAAATAAGGAAGGTGATCTTGAAGAAGATTTTTCTTTCGGTAAATCATATAGCGTTAACATGTAGTGATGATTACGAGTCTCAGTATTACGGTATTACCCTTTTATATATATTAATTATCGAAGGATCACTACAGTGATGAATTTTACATAAAACAGAGGATGGTATCGAGATTTTGTACCACTTAATATTGCCATCTTAGTTACTTCTTTCTATCACATGGATAGTATACTTTGACCTAGAGGTGGCCATCAAGCCAAGGTGCTACGGGTGAATTGGTTTATCAACTGACTTGGTAGAGGCTGTAAGCGGCCAATGGTAGGGCGTGGGTCGGGCTGACACAAGGCGATCATAAGCGGTTTCTGTGGAGGTTCAGTCGTGTGTGTGACAGTGGGCGAGAGGAGACTTACAGTTTTTTTTTGTATTTTTTGCTTCTTCGCAGACTAGGGTGCGTCGAATTGACTTTGCCATTCCACCTTGTTGTGCGTGTGAAAAACGCGAGCTGGTACTTAGACTTGAGAAAACCTAATGGACATGTAAACTCGATCTTATCAGACCCGTTTTTTCCATTATTATGACCTGGAAATCTTGACCCGCGATTTAAATTATTTCATGAACCCTTTTAAATTAACTCAAAGTGAGCAACTTGTGTGATTGCTCGTTTGCTCATTTATGGGAGATAAATATGTAATGAAGAACTTTCATCAATTCGTGTCATTTAACATGACATGATAAAGCTAACTTGGCTTGATATTTGCACCGTTTAAATATATCTTAAAAAAAAGTGTATAATCGTTCAGATTATTTTCTAAACTCTTCCATCCTGATAATAATTCCATACTCCGTATCTTATACTCCCTCCTAGTTTGATTGTTCTTCCCTCTTTCCTATTTGAGCTTAGTTTGGTGTTCTTCCCTCTTTCCTTATTTGGAAGCTTTTGTGTGGTCTAAATTCAATTGCATGTGGGGTAGTGTGTTTTGTGTGGTCCAAATTCACTTCCTTAATCTTTGTGCACAAAAGAAAAGGGAAGAACAAGTAAACTAGGAGGGAGTATTTAACATTACACATAATAAAAAACGTAATTGCTCTTTCATGGACAAGTTTTACTCTTTCATGGACTTTTTTCCATATTTTTTCCTTAGCATACCCTTATCATAGAAAATCAGGCAAAAAAATTCTCCTTCTTTTATTTTCTTCTCTCCCTCTAACAAATCCTTAAATCATACCAAATTCATAAATTGCACACTAGATTCATATATTAAACATATAATAGTTCTAGTTTTTATTAACAATTCATTATTTTTTTGCCTCAAAATTAACTAGATTGAAATTAATTAGGAGGTTTTCCAATTAGGGTTTTGGTGAAGAAGAATGGGCTGGGGTGGGGCGGCTGATCGCCGGAAAGGGAGAGGTCCGGCAAGGCCGAGGAGGCGGACGAGTGTGGTGGTCGTTAGGGCTGGTTGTGTAGGCGGACGGTTGTCATGGTCTTGGTTAGGGTAGGCCGTAGGGGGATGGCGGTTGCCCTTGGCAGGTGTGCGGTGGGCGACAGCCGACAAGGGTGGTGGGCGACAGGGGGAGAGCGACGGTGGTGGCAGGGGCGGGTGAGGGAGTGGGAGAGGTGGGTGGGGTGGTTGAGATGGGGTTTGCAGGTGGTGTTTTTTTAAACTGTTTTACAAAAACAAAGGTGTTCCAAAAAAAATAAAAAAAATAAAGAGTTAAAATGAGAGGGGTAAAATGGGTAATTTTGACCATGATTGAGTAAATCATGTCCATGATTGAGCATATCCATAAAAAATCCTCTAAATAATAATCCAAAAAGTATAGGAAATTGAATTAATAATAGGGAAAGTAAAAAAAAGATGTCAAATTGTCCCGAACTTAATACCATAGGCCCAAAGCAGCACAAATCGATTATCCGATCCGAAACCGATCCGATCCGATCCGCTCCGAAAATCCAAAATGTTTGGACCAACTCCTACTAGAACTAGTGTTAGGAAAAGCACCTACAAAACAAAACGGCTGACTTTCAAGTTTCAACACCAAACATATACAAACACTCTCTCTTCTTCATAGATCTCATCGAACTGCTTTACCCTTTTCCCTATTACTGCCAAATCCCAGGTTTATGCACTGTTTCTTTCTCCCTTTCTCTTTTTATTTTCCAGTTTGTTCATCATTATTATTATTTTAATCAGTGTGAAATTAAATTTATGTATTTGGGTTTTGTTTTAGATTGAGAATTATGATTGCCCATGTTGTTTATTTTTTTGATTGTGTTTAATTTTTTATTATATATGAAGAATAAATGTATATATATCAGTCATTTATACCTTTTGATCTAGAATATAATCAGATGATGTTTGAAAAATTATTTATTGGATTAGTTGTGATTTTGTTGATATTTAATAGATTTATTTTGGTATAGGAAATTTGATGATCAAACATTTATTTCTGTCAAATAAATATGGCAGGTGTAATTAGTTTTACCTGTTTCCTTTGAAACTTATGTTGGTTGTGATTCAAAGTGAAAAGCTTGTATTTGTCTTTTGTGACCCGTTTGATATGGAAGTATGAAACTTGTGTTGGTTGTGAATTTGACAATTTGTGATTCAATGGAACTACTCCCTCCGTCCCAATCATTTGTTTACCATTTATATTCTTTGTGAGAGGTTTTATAATCAAAGGTAAACAAATGATTGATGCGGAGGGAGTATCTTCTACACATCGTTGGTGCCGCATACTATGAAAGTATGAAAATTGTGACCTTGTGTTGTTTGTAATTCAGAACGACTATGACCCGTTTGCTATGAAAGTATGAAACTTGGGTTGGTTGTGATTCAAAGCGATTATCTTGTACTTATCATTGGTGACCCGTTTAAAATGACAGTGCGAACTTGTGCTGGCTGTGATTCAAAGTGACTCTCTACTTTCCATGATTTGTGACTGTTTGTATGATTGTTTATGTTAGCTGATTGCTGTCATTTGTATCAAGACAGTGCCATTTTCAGCTCGGTTATATGATTATCAGCAACTTTACTAGCTTGCAACTGTCTTAAATTTTGTGTTTTTTTGTTCTATTGGTAAGCTTATATCTAAGCATGTAATTTGATCTTGGTTTCGTTTGTCAAGGCTTGATCCTTTTTTGGTGCACTATAAAATCGACGTACACTGCTGTAAATTCACCCGATAGTGCTAAAAAATGCGGTCATAGTAACCTTTAGGATCTTGCTAACTTGGTGATGATGCGGTATTGTAGCTGATATGTATTATCAAGGATACATATGAGAATTTTGTATTTTTGTACGGAGCATATGATTCCCATGGGTGATGATGTGATAATTTCGTATTCGAAGAGTACCATGTATGCCTTTTCTTCCGACTTGACTAAAGTTCTGTACTTGGTCATTTTCTTTATGAAGGTATTTACGAGATGGCCGAGTCAAAACCAGAAATGAGGAAACCAGTTTTTACTAAGGTTGAACAGCTAAGGCCTGGTACTAGTGGCCACAACCTCACCGTCAAGATAGTAAGTTCCAAGTTAATCATGCAGAGAGGCCGCCCTGATGCCTCTCAAGCTCGCCAATCAAAAATTGCTGAATGTTTGGTCGGGGATGAGACCGGGATAATAGTCTTCACTGCTCGTAATGATCAAGGTAAAGCTTTTATCTAAGCAAGTGATTTGTTTGGATTAGATAGTGTAATTTCTAATGTAGATTAGACTACGTCTACATAGCTTTACCTTATGATGAAGTCAGGTTTCTTCTACAGGGCCGTAATTTTTCTTATATTTTTGAGTGGCTTGTACATTCATATTGGTGTGTTGGAAGCTGGCACGGCCTCAATATTGAGAAGTCCAGGAATATGCGGACTAGTATTTAACGCTAGACCAATACGTGAATGCGTCCTATTTTAGTATTCCATCAAGTGTCCTTCCTGCAGGCTATGCTACTTAGGTTCGATTAAAGGAATATAACACGAATACGTATTGAAGTCTCGTTCTCGGCTACATCTTGAAAATTCCTTGTGTGTTATGCTTAAAATCAAGTGTCCTTCCTGCAGGCTATGCTACTTAGGTTCGATTAAAGGAATATAACACGAATACGTATTGAAGTCTCGTTCTCGGCTACATCTTGAAAATTCCTTGTGTGTTATGCTTAAAATCAAGTGTCAATCGTCTACAGTTTTAGTCAATTGGCCCCATTTAACCTTTTTCTGCTCATCAAAAATATGAACGTGGGACTTTGATCTCAAATTCTCATTTCAGACGGCTGAATCCTTGTGAAATTAAGAGAGATAAATGTGACCATTTTACAATAAAATGTGAACACTTCCTGATAAAAAGTTACCATCAGTTTATTGTTAGAAAGTGACGATTTTAGTTATAACTTAATATCATTAATTAAATGGTCACCTTTTATTATAAAAAGGTGTCATTTTTCTCGTCTTAAGTTAATACCGTCTTGTCGATTGATATGGGGGTAATATTTATTATAACTTGACCAATGCTCTGTTTTCATTTACAGTGGACAAGATGAAAGCGGGCACTACGGTCACGCTACGCAATGCCAAGATCGACATGTTTAAGGGATCAATGAGGCTCGCAGTCGATAAATGGGGGCGTATAGAAGAAGCAGACTCTGCAGACTTCACAGTCAAGGAAGATAACAATTTGTCACTGATCGAGTTTGAGCTCGTTAACGTAGTCGAAGGTTAAACTCTGCCATCTTCCAAGTTTAAATAAATCATAAGACAAGCATTAGCTAGATTATGTATTTTGTCTCTTTGGGCTGATGTTTGAGTTGTTAGTTTTACCTTGGTGAAAGACATCCTGGCTTTAGTTTATGCAATAGATAGTGTTACGATTCGAGCAACGTACCCCGGATTAGTCCTTTTTTTGAGGCATGTAAGAATTCCAATATATTTTCTGGTTATTGTTTTACAATGTATACCGATTTGCTGTTTCGTACTCCCTGCATAACAAGGCTATGTGTGGATATTATGAAAAGCTATAGCAGGGTTGGGCATGGACAATTGGCGTGCTGAAAGCTTTATATCAACTAATCTCTTCAATGGTAGTCTACCGGGCCAGTTTACAAGGGGCCTTTCGCATTTCCGTAGTCTCTTTCCACCCAAATGATACTCCCACTGGACGAGATACATACCACGACTCTATTAGTCCGAGTCTGATAGTAGAGTGCTTGTAACAATTGTGTGACGGAAATTTAATTTCAAGACCTTTCACTCGATAACCCTTTGTTTCTACTGTGCTTCAGAATGTGTTGGTCTTTGCAAAACTGACCATGTGTCACGATCCGATACTTTTGCCTAATCATGGTGCTCAACCCTTGCCTGCACCATGGCAAGAATGCAAGTAACGAAAAGGCACAACTAAAATTTGGGAAATATTATGCTCCGTACAATCCAAAATCACCCCTTTCGTTTGCCCTGCAATTGAAAAGAACCCGAATTCACCCCTTAGTTGTATCAAAGCCCATTGAGTATGTTAGAGAGCACAATTCTTATTTAAGTTCACCGTCTTAGTGGCTCTACACTGCCTCTCGAATTCGGTCTAAATTGAATGATATACACAAAAAAAACCAATTCTTAATAAGACTTGTAGACCCTTGTATCGGTTTATGAGTCACTTTTTGATGAAACGGACCGTAATTAAACTACAACCTTATCGATAACCACCATGATTAGATCCGTTTCAGGTTTCACAATACAACCGTTTTAAGGGAGACCAACCAAACTGGCAACTACTGTATTTCGAGAGATAAAACCCTGCATTTCCTCAGATTTACACACCTAAAAAAAAGATGGAAAGAAGCAGCATAGTGATGAAACGTATAGTAACTGGAATTCATATCTTACCATTCATTCACTCTCCCAAATTAATCTCCACCATTAAATCTCCAACATCATTATCATCATTATCATTGATTTTACCTCATCAACGACGTACCTCTTTTTCTACTGCTGCTTTTACACCTTTTCTTCCACTTACCTCCGGTAAATATTCTTTTACCTTACATTTTATGCATGCCCTTTTGAGATTTTGCATTTGTTTATGATAAAATTATGAAAAGATTGGATTTTTTTAGGCTGATGTTATTTTTGTTATTTGTTGAATGAAGTAAATTATGGGTTTTGCAGGAGTTACTGAGAATGAAACTCAATCAATTGGATATGTTAAATCAAAGACTTTGATTAAAGGAATGAGATATTCTGAGCTTGAAGTATGTTTTCCAGTATTAATGATTATATATTTTTTGTTTATTGAAAAGATTAATGATTGGATAGTTTAGTTATAATTCTTTTGCTAGCTGAATTTGGTTGGTATTAGTGCTAATAATGATTAACCGGTAAGTCTTGCTCAAGACGAAGTTATCCGTTTAAACCTTTAGACGGGTCAAATACATACCAAATGCTAGTACATGGTGTTAATAGGAACAAAAAATTTGGTATTTCCTAGGTAACTTGTCATGTGATTTGGTATGTATTGCCCCCTTTTAAGGTTTAAGGCGGATACCTCCTTTTTAAAAGAGAATTTGCGATGATTAACTGATGAAATTAGCAAGTATAACAAGGACATTACTCCCATGCGTCAAGTGCTCCCGCAATTTGTGGGGGTAATTTTGTTGGATGTACGTACCCTTACCCTTGTGCTAGCAACATAAAGAGGTTGTTCTGAATGACCCAAGATTAAAGTTGTGTCAAGTAATGACTGATAGTACACAATAGAAAGAAGGACAACCAGTTTAGCGAGCTAATTGATGACCCAAAAAATGACAAGTGTTGGATTCAATTGGGTTTTGGAAGGGATGGTGTTCACAAGTAATTTACTTTTTTTTTTCTTCTTAGAATCCATTTTGGCGGGCGTTTTAATGTTTAAAGTGATTATCAATTTACTTTAAAGTGATTCAATTGGGTTTTAATGTTTGAAAATTGAAACATGCTTGAAGTTCTTCCAGTCCTGGAGCTAAGAATTAGAGAATGTGGAATCATTTTTATATTCATAGTTACTCGTCTCTTTCTGATATGGGGCATAAAAATATTCTCTCGTTAGCAACGTCTAGCCATATAAACCGTCATTTGCTGAGAAATATGGGGGGTCTCACCGACTCTCAAGACCCAATAATTCATGTGGTTATGCCAACCCCTAAATATTCTTGTATACGTCAATTCGATATGATATGGTGTTTGGAGACTTGGTCATTAGAACAAACCACTGTTGTAAGTTGAATTTTAAATCTCCCAGCCCTCAATATTTTATATGAGACGATCTTACGAGTTAGATCAACACATGAACACCATAATTATACGAGGAATACATAAGATGCAGAGGACTCAGCCACTTATAACTGGTTGGGTAGTTACTTATGTTGATATCTGCTTTGAACAGAATTGGGTTCAGTCACATGGGTTTAGGCCGGGGCAGGCCATGATGCTCTGGAAACGTCTGTATGGCAACAACATTTGGGCGCAGTCCTGTGATGAACTGGAAGGTTGTTACTCAGTGTACTCGTTAGCTGCTTAACACCCCTCTTTTAACTATGGGATAATGTACTCCTGGAGTCCTGTCTTTTATATATATCAACCTTCGCTTGAACTAGTTCACTTTCTTGTAGGTTTAAACAAGGATTTAAGGAAAATGTTGAGCGAACATGCAGAATTTACGGCATTGTTCCTGAAAGACGTTCGAACTGCTTCTGATGGAACTAGAAAGGTAAAACTTTCTCCTCCTTTAGGATTTGACTTCAGTCGTTTAGTGTTCTTCTAAGATCAGATTTTTTTTGTTGGAAATTCTTCTTCTAAGATCATAATGTACATTCTTGTCTTTTTAGTTTTGCATTATGTGAAAGTATTCTTTTTGATCCTGAAACTTACAGGAGCTTGCAGATTTTATTTACTTTGGAGGATGGACTGGTGATTGAAACAGTTGTCATCCCCTGTGAACGGGGAAGAAATACCGTCTGTGTTTCCAGTCAAGTAGGCTGTGCCATGAACTGTCAGTTTTGCTACACCGGCAGGCAAGTGAATACAATAGGCTGTGTTTCTAGTCAAGTTTTCTGTAAAATTAGATTTTTGCCATTGATTATCGTCTTAAATCACTTTTCCTGATCTTTATTGCAGAATGGGATTAAAAAGAAACTTAACGTCAGCTGAAATAGTAGAACAAGCCGTATTTGCTCGACGATTGTTCACAAATGAAATTGGATCAATAACAAACGTTGTTTTCATGGTAAGTTTTGATTTGAAATTAAGATGGAATAGTAGGTTAAATTTCGAAGCCCGTTTCGTGAAATTATACTTATTTAGTTTACTCTGAGAATATGGTAATGGAAGATCATATCCTTTGGATTCATCATCGCTATCCCTATATACTTGCATGTGTAACTTTGAAAGACTTGCTATTTTTTGGTTTTGAAATATAGAGAACCCTGAAGTAAAATGAGTCACTAACTTCTTTGTGCTTCTTGTATCTGGAGTATAGCAGAATGTAGGTCAATTTCTCGAAGTGATTTTTATCATGGGTTCTCCGTATTCTGTACACAACAATTTTATTTTTGTCAGAGCATTAAGGCTGCGTATAACTGCTCCCTCTTATCACTCTCTATATGTAGGAGCTGTTGAGGCAACGGGTTAATGTTGTTCTGTAACTTTTGGTTCTATAGCATATTGTTTTTTTTTTGTTATGCTCACTTACTTCAGTGTGCATTATGCCTAATCACGATTTAGTTTAGCCATCTATGTACTATTTCAGATTTATATAAGATATATATGGCCTTTTCCACAGTCGTAAACTTATCCAGCAGTTTGTCATTAGTCATTACTCATTAGAAACCTCAATGATTTTTAGGTTAGAGATGTACATGGATCGTTCATGACTAACAATTAACTTTAGATATTGCTAGTTGAGCTACGCTGTCCTCCTAGCGATTCAATCATTTTAGTTGTTTGCTTGACTCATTATGAGATAATGTAAGAACATAGGGTTATTAACTCATTATATTGGTTATAGATTTAACAAACAATGATATTTAAAAATTATTGAAATTTTTTTTCATTCCGGGCTTATCCCGATCTCCTCCCTTGGCCTTCATAATGTTCTGTTCCTTTCGGACTTTAAAATTTATTGTCTTTCATTTTTGTAGGGTATGGGAGAACCACTTCAGAATATTGATAATGTACTGAGAGCTGCAGATGTAATGGTGGATGAGCAGGGCCTTTATTTCAGCCCTCGAAAGGTTACAATTTCGACCAGTGGGCTTGTCCCTCAGTTGAAACGTTTTCTCCATGAATCAAACTGTGCTATTGCTGTTAGTCTGAATGCAACAACTGATGAGGTACTTGTCTGTAAAATGCAACCTAGTTTTTCAATGAACTCTATTAACCGAAGATCTTAACAACCTGTGAACGAACGTTCAGGTGCGAAATTGGATCATGCCAATAAATCGGAAGTATAACTTGGAAGTACTGCTTGGAACACTGAGAGATGAATTATGCCATAAACATAATTACCAAGTTCTGTTCGAATATGTAATGCTCGCGGGGGTCAATGACAGGTTTGATCAATTGGTTCTATATCTAGCATACTTTCTTTTCAAAGTTCTGTAGTATATAGTTCATGTATGCTCACTTGTTCTTTTCCCATTTCGCCTCTTCACCATGGAAGATGCGAAATAACTCGTAATTTCATCTAATTTTAGTTTATATTAATTCAATATCCTATAACTACTCATATTCCATTACTTATTTTTTGGGGAAAAAGGGAAATGTTGGATTCACCATTTCAACCTTAACTAACCCTAAAATTGCGGATTTGCGGGTAATTAGTTAATTACGGGTCATGGGTTACGCGTCCCTGACCTTTGTCAGGTTTGATGATTTTAAAAGTTATCTAGCATACAATTTCTATCTACTATATCGACTTATTTCCGTTGTGGGCATTTCAGCATGGAGGATGCCAAGCGACTCATTGATCTTGTTGAAGACATTCCATGCAAGATCAATCTCATCTCATTTAATCCTCATAGCGGGTCATTCTTCAAGCCGACAACGGATGAGAAGATGATCGAGTTCAGGAATGTTCTGGCTGCCGGAGGACGTAGAGTCTTTCTACGGCCTAGTAGGGGTGATGATCAAATGGCTGCATGTGGGCAACTTGGAAACCTCGGAAATTTACCTGTTCCACTGTTTCGAGTTCCTTCCCAGTTTGAGAAAGTATTGAACACTTGATTGTGACAATGCTATTACCTGGATAAACCAGGTTTGCTCTTTCAGCTGCTAGTGTAATCTGTATTTTTGCTACGAGTGTTCAATCTCGTACGAAGCACAATCCGACACTAGAGCACATAAGACTACATTATCATTTTTTTTATACCGGTAGGTTTCAATAACTAGCGTTTATTTCTTTAGGGTACGCCGTACACACAAGTTACACAACGCCACTGGCAAAACGCTTGTGTTTCTCGGTTTCTCCCACCCCATATCACAAATTCTTACTTGTGGTGTTCACAAGTTTACGACGACTCATACCCGATTTAAATAATGTTAGAAAGGAAAATGAGTTGTGAGATGCCACAAAACGAATATCACATTTAAGCAGGTCTCTCTCAAGATCTTTCAAGACTGTTTTTTTAACACCAGAAAATATCGCTATTTTTAAAAGTCTTTCAGACGGAATTAGTTCGTCTGAAATAACACCTTGCCCATGCTTAGGACCATTTCTTAAACACAAATAGCAAGCAGTCAAGCACCTTGATGTATTGTAGACTTGTAGTACAATAAAGTAATGGAATGAACAGTGATTAGAGTCGCATCAGTCTCATTAGTGGTGATTGAAAGCCAACTTTTTATTTGTTTCTGTTGTGAGACGTTTCTTGAGCGTTGCGTGTATCATAACTCAACTGATTTGATGTGAAAGCTAGATAAGCTGTTACGTTACAGTAACTAGATTTTGTGAAACTATTATTGGGCTACACAAATTCATGTATCAAATGAGACGATCCGTTTTATTGTTTCAGACGGGTTAAACTTCCTCACAAAAGAGCAAGTGGGGTGATAAATTGATTGTGCTAAAATGTTCTAGTAACTTTAATCACAAATTCACACGCAAAAGCTTCACGTTACGTAGTATACAATCAATTTTTTTTTTTTTTCAATAAAAATACATTTCTTATTCAATGGATTTAAGATGTGTAGCAAGTCTCATTGAAGACGGAGCAGTCCGATTCGTCTTCATTGAATACGGATATGCCCGTCTTCATTAGGAATTAGTGTAAGAATTAAAAGATAGGCATTTTAAAATCATGGAATATGGTAATGTCTTTTTATAGGCATATGAGAGTGAATTCGCCATCCTACTTCCGTATTTTATTTATACTCTTGGAGTATATGATTTCAAATGATCTTGTCAAAAATCACCTAAGACGACCCTCACACCCAAATAGAGTTAGAAATAAAACGTGTTTATGAGAAGTTTTAAATTAAGATGAACCTCAACATAACCAATTGATTTAAAAAATCGTAAAACACAAGATAAAATACAAAAATGAATCAGATAGTTCACACTTTATGCATACATATAATTAGAGTAGGTCTTGGTTAAGACCAATTTAAGTTAAAACTTCAACCACCCTCCTATTATTTTCAACTTTTTAAATGAGTTGTAAATATCATCTAACTGAGGATAGTCTTAAACAAAAACAACAAGTTTCACAGATTCGTCTTCAATGAAAACGGGTTGGGTTAGCTCTCACAAAGAGGCAAGTGAGACGAAGGCAAGTGAATATCTACTTGATTTTTCACTTGCCTTTTTATAAAAAACAACTCAATCCGTCTTCATTAAGACGAATATGCATTGTGCAAGGAGAATTGATAGAAACAAAAATGGGTACATATAAAAACCGAAGGGACATTAATAAGCATTTACCACGCTGCACGCAACAAAACTGTACAAACACGAATATGCCATCCTCTAAATAGTTGAGTGCATTAATACGCATCCTTAACGTAATTTAATTCCCTATTAAATTTACTCGTACTTTTTAAGAGTTACGGAGTATAACATATTTATTTCATTTGTCCACCGTATATTATTCCATTCCTTTCCTCCTGAAAGACTCTTCCACTTCTCTCTCTCTCCGCCCTCCACGTACTATATTAACGTACGTATAAAAAACGCACCCCTTTCCTTTACCGTCGCTCTTAAATCAATACAATCTCGTCTTAAAATGAAAATGAGTTAAATATATTTTCATTTGTATGTAAAACAAATATTTTGTTAATTTATATGCATCATTCTTTTATCTCATCCACCATATTATACCAGTTTTGAGTTTAAACGGTTATTACCGACTAGCTTAAACTAGAATTTGTATTATCGTATTCATATATGACTATATAAGCAATGGCCGATTTAGGGGTTAGCAGGACCGCTTGCTCCCGATAAACAACGATAATTATGACTATTTTCAATTTCACAGATTTACTCGTTTGTTATCTCTAATAATCTTATTTTTTCACACTTTCTATTTTCCTTCTTTTTGGCGGCATTAGATAACAAAACAATCTCCACATTTCTTGCACGAGTACATCTTTCTTAACACTTTCTCTCTCCTCTCCTCTCCTCTCCTCAACTCAAACTCAACTAAATTCTCTCTCGCTTTCACTTTCTCTCTCTACATTTTTAAGGAGCGAAAAATGGGAGACGTCGTCGACGAAGCAATGTCAATATCGGAAACTCGCGGTTTTTCGGACTACAGGCTTTCTTCTAAGCTTGTTAAGGATAATGTTCATGGCTTCATTCCTCTTGATCAGGTTTAACTCATTATTCAACTTCTTTATTACGTAATTTCACGGTTTTTGCAATTAATTAGCTTAATTTTTGTTGCGTTACGATAATTAATTGTTTCAGATAGTTGATTTTCGTTAAAATTAATATACACTCTGTTTTAATTAGCTTATTTGTTGTTTTGAAGCTAATTATAGTGTTTCGTAGTGAATTTTTCGTCGTTTATTTGATGAAATTTGAATTAATTGTTATGAATAAATGTGTTCGTGAAGAAAATTAGATACTGCGATTGTATGTTTTGTTCGCTCTTCGCTGTATTGTTGAGGAATTTCCGGAAATATGAAGTGTCGATAAGTTAACGCGTTTTCATCCTTATGTTAGTTTCATCGATTTTCGCGATGTTTAGGTGTTTCGTAATTTCTTCTTCAGTAGAGTATATTAATTGTAAATGTAATTGCAAATTTTAGGCGTTTCGTAATTTCGTATATCTTCTTTAGTAGAGTATTTTAATTGTAAATATAATCGAAAATTTTAGGCGTTTTGTAATTTCATACATCTTCTTTAGTAGAGTATATTATATGTAAATGTAATCGCAAATTTTTGCGTATCTTCGCTGTTAATTTTATTTTGCGTGTTTTGATGTAATTTGATTCTTGAAATACGATTTCGAGTTTTTGTAACCTGAGGAGTGAAGAGATGGAGAGAGTTGAACGGTTAAATGCCTGATTATTTTCAAAATTTAGTAAAAATTACTTCAAATAAGAGTTTTAGGTCAACTTTAGGTCATTAATTAGGTAGTTTTGTTTTCAGCTGTTATTTTGGCAGCAGTGTTTCGGTTTGTTGTGGTTTAATTAATTTCCTGTATGAATACCATATCGAGCATGTAGCTTTCACTGATTAATCTATTTTACGAAACAACGTAATCTAAGCTAGATTTCCTCTCCGTTTCATGTAGTTAAGTCTGTGTAGTATTTGATTAGGAAATTGATGTTAAGGATCGCTCTCTAAAAGCTGATTAACTAAATGTTGCAGTAAGATTACGGTTAGTTTTTTATCAGGTAGAGTTAGTATTGGTTTCTTGTATGGTAATGTGTTTAGAAACGAAACGTGAGTTCATTTTAGGACTTAGAATCAGGTACTGATGTTCAAGCTCTGTAAACGATATTTCTGTTGCAGTATACTTTCATTACGTGATAAGTGATAACAAGGTTTATGCTTCTGGTTTGCAGCTTGCGTTGCAGTTCATAGACACTGAGCAATTCCAAAGGTACACGACATTTCTCTGTTCTGTTACTCGTCTAATGTCCGTCTCATTTTGACTAACCTCGTCCTGATTTTATCCTTTTTGCTTGACAGGCTTCGTGAGCTTAAGCAGCTTGGTGAGTCATTTGTTTTCTCGACATCTACAGCTAACTTTCTTACAGCTGTTATTTTCATGACTAACAAAGCTTGTTTGCGTTGTTTTTCTGCTTTTTTTTACCTGTTTGTGAGTTTGTGCATCCACGTTTCTTATCGAACTCAAATTAAAAGTGCATCAGTCTTGTGCGTATCGTTTGAAGATTATTTTGTAGGCACTTGTTTGCTAGTCAGCTGTTTAATTGTGGCACATGCTACCATGTGACTGTAGTGTTCCCTTGTTTCCTTCGCTGAGTTGGCTTTGTCATTTAAATACTACTCAGTATCTATTTCCTTCAGTTTTCTTCTATAGCAGGTCCATTTATGTAATCGTTGTTTTCTTCTACTGACCAAGCAAGAAAACGTTTTGCCAAATCATGTTTTAACTTTTTTCTACCGTTCTTTTACATTGTATCAGCTCAGTTTTTATTATGGCCAGTAGTTATAAGAAAATGTTGGGCCAAGTCATTTTTGCAAGTAGAAGAATGTCGTCAGTATTGATGTAGGACTTCCAACCTCGAACATTTTGGAACTAAGGCTTCGTTGTTTAAATGATAAAGCACTAGGAATGTCCCCATGTTTGGTGTAATAATGGAGAGTTTCCATCAGTTTCTGTTCCTTCTTAGGCGGCCTTGTTTTTGTAGCGTTTATTGCGGATTTTTTACTGCTGTATTTAAGAGGAGATATACGGCTTATTGGCTTCTTTACTAACAATGAAAAATTCAGGAGTGGTTCACATGGTCTATCCAGGAGCAGTACATTCTCGGTTTGAGCATTCTCTTGGTGTGTATCATATTGCTGAAGAAATGGTGAAGCAACTCAAAAGATACCAGGTAGGACACCTGTTGAGCTCTTTTCTTCTAATTTTGCAGTGGATTTGGATAAAATCAATGAATATATTAATGATAAAGATATGATAATTGAATAAATAATTATAAGCTGAATAAAGAAATGGTTAGGATTGAATGATGTGATGATATCTAGGGAATATTAGACTTCGTATCTTATAAAAACTCTCTTTTGTAGGGTCCAGAACTTGGCATTGATGACTTCGATGTGCAGACAGTGAAACTTGCTGGTAAGTACCAACAATATTCATGTGTCGCATCAACATCTTGCTTGGTGCAGTTTTGATACATTTTTCACTCACTGTAATTTGTTTATGGATGTTAACTTTTAAGGGCTACTCCATGATGTTGGTCATGGTCCATTCAGCCACATGTTTGAGAGCGGGTTCCTTCCCAAGGTTCTTCATGGCCCCTCAGAATGGTACGGAGTATTATTTCAAACAGTAGCATTAACACTGCAGAACTTTTCTCACTTATTCAGTCAAAACAAATGTGCTTCAAACCATATGAAGCTTTCATGGTTTAGTATCTTTATTAACCGACTCATGATTTGTATTTAACATTCATAATGCCAAGTGTGTTGCTTGGCTTCTCATGGCTACACAACCCTATGCTTTTCCTCCTGTAAATCTGTTTCCTTCAGTGAAATTTCTTTTTGTATATGATTAATTGAAGACAAGTTCTAAAAACTACCGTGTTTTTGAAAATTTGCTTGGCACTTTGAAGGTCTCATGAGGACATGTCAATCCGCTTGATTGATTACATTGTTGACGAGCATCACATAGAGATTGATGACTCAATGCTGAAGAAAGTGAAGGTAAATGAATTGTTAATTTCACTCTACTGCTTAAATGCTTATGCATATTCCCAATTATCTGGAGAACTGGAAACTTCATCACTCAAGTTTTCAGTGGTTGGAACTGCTTCTTCTGGCCAATCGATGCTTTAACAACTGTATCTTAGCTCTTATACAGCAGGGATATTATTGTAATTCTGATTGGTATCCCTGAACTTTTTTTTTGTTTATAGGAAATGGTAGTTGCCAGCACTGCACATGCCTCAAGGGATGTAAGTCATTGGTTTCTATCAGATGGCATTGTTAGAATTTTCTTTGCTATCTTTTACCTAAGTAGGATGATTGGCACATCTTAGGAACTCAGTTTTTTTTGTGCGTGCGTGCTTTTGTCATGTAGAGCTTGAAGGAGAAGCGGTTCTTGTATGATATTGTCGCCAATGGTCGAAACGGAATTGACGTTGACAAGTAATCCTTTCCTTTGTTGTTACACGGCTCTGTATTGTTGTAGTTATGGGGGACAAATTGGTCAGCCTGACTTGTTTTAGGGCATTAAATTTTCTTTACTTTCTGTTATCACACAGGTTTGACTATATTGTTCGCGATTCTCGAGCTTGTGGCCTTGGCTGCAGCTTCCAGTTTGAGAGGTATGCATTACATAATTCAAAGGTCTTAGTCCTTAAAGACAAAAACTACTCCAGTGGCTTAGAGGCTTGTGCTATTGGCAGGATGGAAGGGGGTGGTTCTAAACGTATGAAATTTACGGTTATGATCCATAATAGCGATACTCTGAGAGCTGGATGATTCACAGACTAAGACGTTTATACAATTTAGGGTCTTTTTGCTTCTTTTTAATTTTTCCTTTCCCATTATATTCCAAAGTAGAATAGCGATCCTTTGGGTTGTTGGAAAATGGCAAAATGTTAGTCCTGACGTATAAATCAAATACCCATTTTAGCTTGTCCCATGACCCCCTCTTCTCCATGTAATAACTATAGATAAAGCTTACAAATCTGTTCTGTCTATAGTGACTTATTATCATGGGCAAAGTCCTGACTCTCAACATTGATTACCGTCTCCCCTCACTTGCAGGTTACTGCAAACAGTACGAGTCATGGATGATGAGATATGTTACCGTACCAAAGAATGTCAGTATGAGTTAATTAATGTTCTCTGAGTCAGCAGTCCTTGTTATTTTGTAGTTTGTACTCAAGTTCTCACATGACAAATGTGCCAGATCTTACAATACACAAGCTGTTTCTTAGCCGCGCTGACCTCCATCGAACTGTCTACACACATGCAAAAGTAAAGGTAATTATTAACACTTGAATCTCTTGCCTTGTTTTTTTCTAGATTTTCAAGTAATTTTTCCACCACTTCAATACTACTGAAAGAATAGTAGTCTGTGACACTGACAAATTTTGGTTATGATTATATGGAAAAACTTTCAGGCCATAGAGATCATGGTTGTCGATGCATTGTTGAAAGCAAATGATCATCTTCAAATTTCTTCATCGGTTAATGATCCTGCAGAATTCTGGAAGGTTCTGTGATCTTGACATTAACAAGAGTGTTTACCGTCCCCTTGTATAATTCTGGACCCAACATTCTGATTATTTTTGTCACTTAATATTTTTAGCTGGATGACACTATCCTTAAGAGGATTGAAACTGATACTCACCCTGAGCTCAAAGAAGCTAGAGATTTGGTTCTACGAATCAGAAGAAGAGATCTATATCAGGTAATTTACTGATCAACATTCGTCTTACATTTAA
Organism: Heliosperma pusillum; assembly: GCA_022085475.1. Classification (NCBI taxonomy): domain Eukaryota; kingdom Viridiplantae; phylum Streptophyta; class Magnoliopsida; order Caryophyllales; family Caryophyllaceae; genus Heliosperma; species Heliosperma pusillum. The sequence continues at coordinate 123,737 of JAIUZE010003188.1, read as the reverse complement.
ATGATCTTGTAATTGTATAACAGTGCTCTTGCTCCTTCTCATAGTTTTGCAATGAGTTTACCGTCCCGAAAGAGCGACTTGAACACTTCAAAAATGTGACTCCTCAGCAGATCATTTGTTCTCAGGTACTTACACAAACCTTTTACCGTTGCTCATATATAATCATCTTTTTGCTCTAATAGTTTGTGGATAGGATTCTGGTGGGATTTCTCTGAATGAAGAAGATATAGCTGTGAGCAATATCAAGATTGATCTCACACAAGGAAGGAATAATCCTCTCAAAAGGTACCTATGTTTGATCGCTTTTAAAGTATTTTACTGGTCATTTGATGGTGCCTGTGCGTACAAAACTGTTTGTATGAATACTTATGTCTTCTGCTTTTATCTATGCAGCATCCGTTTCTTTCAGGTATGAATATTCAATTCCTTGGTATTTAGCTAATTTGATATATCCAATATATTGGAATGTACCTGTCTTCTATTCCGCCTTTAATTTTCTGTTGACTTCATGAATGAACCTTAAACTACCTTTTCACGCGCTTTGTTTTGAAGCATGGCCATTGGCCAGTATGATACTTGGCATGTGCACATTGTGGAGTGCAATTCTGGGATCCTGTCTTTAAGATCATGAGCTATTAAGAGATCGCAACTTCTAATATGAGTTTGTTATAAGGAGTAACTTACTAGCTTTAGAAACTAGTGGCGGACCTCCAAATTTGTGTTTTCGCCTTTCTTACCCCCCATTGAAAATATTAAAGCCATCATTAGACAACATTATACTTGTTATAAATTGTTCTACCACAAAACTAATATGTACAAAAAAGTTCAGTTTTAAGTGTCAGGAGCTACTGTGTCCTAGTATATTTATCTACCAGTGAGCATATAATTTTTGATCTGTTTCTTTCAGTTTTCAAAGTAATGTACATGTTGAAATCATCTTGTACTCTTTTTATTGCATGGCAGAGCTATGACAGCACTGTAAGTGAACCTATAGAGGATGATCGCATCAGCCACCTACTGCCTGAATGCTGCCAAGACAGGATAGTGCGCGTGTACGCTAAGAAGCCTGAACTGGTATGTGAATTAAATGACCTTACTAGCTCGATTTGCCATTTTCCATGATACTACCAATGATGTACTCCATTACTAATGAGTTTATGGTCATTCAAAAAGTACACAGTATAATAAAATTACTATTATAATGAGATTGGCTTATGTTATGAAGTTGTTTTTCTTGATTTCAGTTTCAGCATGAGTATGTGGGTGAGGGTTTCAGTTTCATGGGGTACTAATTGTATAGTTGATATCATATATGCAGGTGTCGGCTGTCTCGAAAGCATTTGAGAATTTTCAGGAAAAGGAGTTCTGGAAGAAGGTTCAGGTACATGCAACACCCGAGAAGAACAAGCGGCAGAGAAAGATGTACACACAGTGATCCGTAATCATCGTCGACTTGTACAAAGGATTGCAACTGCACATGGCTGACCTACCTTAAGATGTACACACATATTTTGTTGCTAATACTGTGATACACTGACCAACATATTCAGGAGATGGCTAAATCATTTTGCACGCAAGTTACATGACTTGTAAACCAATGCTGCCTGCGCTTTCCATTGGTGGCTTAACTGCCAAATTTTTGCTTCTTAAAGTGCTGGCATTTTACCGACCTACTGAGGTGCCGATAATGAAACTAGCTGGTGTATGAATTTTTTCTGTAATCGTAGTGATCTTTCTCGACTCTTTTCGATTCTTGGATCTCTCTTATTTTGTTGTGTATTGTTGAGTTATCTGCTTTCGTGTTTATTTTCTGGGCAGGGAACCGAAGACTGAACTAGTAATGTGTGACTACAAGGTTGACAGTAAGATGCACCACCATATCTTTATTGGCTTAAAACTTGCTGAAGGAATGTGTTTTGACATCTATTGATTTCAACCTATACTATGTTAGTAATATACTCCTATAGTCCTAGTCCACTACTGAATGACTTAAACCATTGAATTATTATTTTACTCTTTAAACACATCATTTCATATTTTGATACAAGTGTTATTTAACTTGATTTTGTTTGGATATATATTAGAACAAAGCTTTGATACTAACTCTTAAAACATGTAATTGGTAATAAAAGTGCTATGAAAAATTATTAGACTACCATTACTAGCCTTAGCATTTTTAACCATCACTCACTCTATCACAATGATATTGTCCCTCTAGGTCTTAATTAGAGGAAGTAGTGTTGTAATTCCACCATATTTCTTTAAACCTTCTTGAAAAGAAAAGTAGGACAACAAAAATGTGATGAAGCAAGTAGTAAAGAACGTGAAAAAAGTGGTATATAGAGTTGGGTCTCTCTTCATACGGCTTATTTTGGTCTGAAATAAAGATGAAGAATTTGTGATCATTTTACAGGAAAATATAATCACTTAAGGAAAACAAGTTATAAGCGGTAACCAAATCATTGTGATTACATTTAACAAAAAATAGTCACAAATCCCATCTTTAATTCAGACGGATTTTGGTGTGTCGGACACAAAGTGTGGTGAGTCATGACTCATGAGTGGTGGTATATGTAATCCGTATTGACGCATTGTCTAATGTCTATAGCAAATTGGTATTCCGTAGTATATAAAAGTATCATGATGTGTGAATTGTGATGGCGGCTATGTAAAGATTTAAGTGTGGTTTCCTACACCAAATCACGTCAGGTAGTCCGAAATCTGAACAGAGAAGTAACCACATCACATCCTCCATTCCTCCTCCGCCGAACAATCCTTCTTAACAATACCCCCAATAAAACACAATTCCACATCTGACTTCTTCCTAATTTCTAACACAACAACAAACAAACAAAGATGGCATCATCATCACCTTCAGCAACTCCGGTAACTCCTCCTCCTCCTCCTATCCCTCTTCCGGATCCCCAACTCCCAACTCCCACAACCTCCTCCGACCAACTCTCTCCTTCCTCCACTCCTCCTCCTCCTCCTCCTCTTCAATTACAATCCCCCCTAAACCCTAACCCTAACCCTAACTCTAATTCCACCCCACCACCACAACAACCACAACTACCACCACAACAAACACAACCAATTCCTATAAACCCTTTCGCAGCGGCCCCGTCTTTCCGTCCCGCTCCTCAATTCACCCCTCTCCCTCCTCCGGGCGTCAACCCGACTCAACAACTGCCCGGATATCCCGGTCAGCCACCCCAACAACAACAACAACAACAACCTGGGTACCCTGGTCAGCCACCGCCGCAGCAACAAGTATACCCTGGATACCCCGGGCAGCCACCACAACAACAAGGGTATCCCGGGCAGCCCCCGCAGCAACAACAACAACCTGGGTACCCCGGGCAGCCTCCACAACAACAACAGCAACAATTACAACAACCTGGCTACCCCGGGCAGCCGCAGCAGCAGTTAGTCTACCCGGGGCAGCAGCAGGTGATGCGGCCGCCACCGTCTTATATGCCTATGCCTAATGGTTATCTGCCTCCCGGTACTATGCCTCCTAACGGTGGGTTTTCTCTTTCTCTTTTCCATCATTCTTTTTCTTTTTTAATTAATTCTACTTTTCTATTGTTTTATAATTTATAATATGATATAGTTGATTGTTAGTGTATGTTTGATGTTTTCATGTGATTGCTCGATCTGTTGGTGAAGTTTCGATTGCTGAAAGTATTGGTATATATACATTCCTAATTGACAATTTGATCTCTAGGACTTTCGAATTGAAGTCGTTTACTAGGATGTCATGCATACCGTTCCTAATTGTTTGTCGCTCGTTCATTTGTACTCCCCCATCCCATTTTTATTGTCCATTCTTCCCTTCAAATTTTATCCCGTAATGACTGTCCCCTTTCTAAATTTAATAAAGAAGTTATCCGATATTGCCTCTACATATTAGAACCCAACTCTTCTTTCATTTAAGGGGTAAAGTTGGTAATACACCGCTTTTCCTTAAATCCTCCCAAAATAATAGAAAGGGGGACAATAAAAATGGGATGTAGGGAGTAATTAGTATGACATTATGCTACACAATCTATTTTAGACGGAATCTATCGAAGTAAAGGATCTGTTTATTCTTCCTTTCCTTTGTAACGGGTACCACTTGATCACTAGCTATGGTGTGGATTTTTTCTGGAAGGATTTGCATAAGTAAATTTAATGGTAGGGTTTGTACGTAGTAATGGTGCCAATTGCCAAAGTCCTATTTTGATTCAATTTTGATTCAATATAGGGTGAAGATTAAATCCCTCGTTTGACTTAATATGGCTTTTCTTTGAAATGGTTTGGAGAAGTTTGTGTCATATCTTGGCTCGATATTCGCTTCAACTCAGGATCTTTTGTCTTGGGATAGGTCACAAAAGGGCTTTTCTAACATGTGTTATTTATTTGTGAGAAGCATTTCATTTGACACGTTGACGAAACGTAGGTGCATATTAAGAAGTTCAAATCTTATCTTTATGAGATTGTTGTATGATTGAGTTTAGTGATTTGCTTTTTAACTCAGGTCACAACAGCATTTCACTTTGGTCGCGTGTCGCCTGACGGACACTTGGATAGAGATAGGCAGATAGTCTCGCATTATACATTAAGCTTATTGTATGGTCTTTGACAATTTTTAAGTCGTGTTAGCGACATCTCTCTATATTAAGCAAAAAAATAACTTAAAAGTCATAATGTAATTAAGTTTGTGTTTTAAACACATTTCCCTGCATCCTCGTTTCTAGAGGGAATCTCCGTGTATGAAAAAAGGGGAGTTAAGTTGTAGGCAACCCAAGAGTGTTTCAATCTGAGTGGTGCCATCATAAAAGCTTATGCTTTTGTGGAATCCAAGGTGATGATGGCTTCTCTTTTTGGTAACCATGAAGTAGCTTCTCGAGTTTTACTGCTGTGATGAGTTATTGGATGGTGTTTTTCACACAATATTTTTGCTTCACTTCCAATAATAGTTTATATCACGTTGCTGTCTCCTGTTACAACTGATTTTGCTGGGTTATATGAGTAACTTAAATATGCCTTCAGTAACTGAGATGATAGCTACCGTAAAATGTAGGACATATGACCGAATGCGGTGTCTTGTAATGTATGTCTCCAATAATCAGAGATGAGATGTAGTTCGAAAAACATAAAACTTATAGCTAACATTTAAGTGTAGTTAAGATTCTGTTGCTCATGTCCGGGAAGAGTTTGGTGGATGGAAATGGGAGAAAAGTACTGAAAAAGTTGATATTGACTAGATGACGGGGTAACACTTAATGGGATGTTTTCTCCTACAGTGTCTTGATTGAATTCGGTGAAAATGGTGTGAAGGCTTCCTATTGCAATTGTTTAGAGACTACTCCAACTCCTGTTTGGTATGCGCACAAATCCATAGCTTACTCAGTTTTGACAGTTTACATTTGTAAGTTTAGAAAATATATAAACAAAATCTTACTTCAAGGCTACATTTCACATTGCTAAATCCAGCAGTATTCCACTGCTCCATTGTCATGATTTATAATGGCTGTGCTGTCATGTCGATTTAGTAGGGAATGTGATAGTTTAAGCGTTTCTTTCCTTGTTGGGTCCTTGAGTTGCTTGCAGCAGATCACAAGGCCAACCGAGTTCTTGGTGCCCTTGTATGGCGAGGTATCATTATCCCTTCATTTGCCACCTTGCTTTTACATCCCTGTTCGTTCCTCAGTCTGTGCTCTTTGTTATCGTCTCATAATGCATATTGTGTAAATACAGTTTACATTCACAATAATGGATTTTCTATGCTATCAAAATTCTTGATGTATTGAGGTGCTGAAAATTTCTTTATAGTTAGAAAAAGTTTTAGTGAATGCACGGACTATCTTGTTAAGGCTACTGCTTCTGCAGCTGGATATGCAAGGTGAGCATACTTGATTACTTGTTGATAATAGACCTTGTATTATTTTGCTTACTCTTCATCAGGTATACTCAGCTGGTCTTAGTTGCCCTGATTTGCTGACATTATGCTTGTCATGTTTGGTAACTACGCTTCTTGAGTTTTTTTTTTTGCCATGTTCCCTTGTTAAATGAGCTTTAACTATTTATCGTGTTAATTATTAATGAACCATCTCTGATATGTTTGCATAGATGTTGCTTTGTGATAATGCAGGAGCAGTTCGCTATCCTTATCCACCTATTACTCGGCCTGCGTTTCTTCCGCGCCCAGGACCAGGTGGTGTACCAGGCTTGGTTTCCCCGTTCCCTCGACCCCCTTTATTGATCAGGCCTGCTCTGACTCCTGCCATTATCAGGCCAATTATCCCAATTATTATCCCAGTTGAGAAACCCCAAACAACTGTTTATGTTGGGAAGATAGCTCCATCTGTAGAGAACGACTTCATTCGTTCCCTCCTAGAGGTAAGTTTGAAGCTTGAGTGTATTTGTTCGTATTTTGACGTGGTCTTAGAGCTCCTTTTTTTTATTGTCCTCGTTGATTTGTGGTGGTCATGATGTCGACTTACAAGTCTTAACTTTTTAATCACATGAAGATGTTTTATTAAATCAAACATGTCAACTTTTAAATATATTTGGAGGAACTACTAGTCAAAGTTTACGTAGGTTGACCACCAAAGTTTAATGGGGACAATAGATTTGGGTGGGAGATAATATTTCTTTCCCCTCTCTTCCTCTTCCTTTAAAGTTAGAATTCTTGAACATTTCTGCTGATATGTTGTTTTTATCCTGCTCAGCTATGTGGACCAATAAAAAGCTGGAAACGTGCACAAGATCCTTCAGATGGAACGCCTAGAAGATTCGGTTTCTGCGAATTTGAATCTGCTGAGGGGGTTCTTCGTGCTTTACGCTTGCTGAGTAAATGCAGTGTTGATGGGGAAGAATTAGTGGTATATTTTTCTCTTGTTTATAACATAATTGAATGAGTTTTTGCATTATATAGGTCTTACGTAAAAGTAGTTAGGAGTATAGTTTTTGTTATTGACAATTTTCTTTGTTTAACGTATTAGAGCTTGAATATCTTATAATCTCAGATTCTGTGCTCTTTTTTGTTTGACTAATTTTACATGTCGAACTAAACTAGGCTCACTAGTAGCATGAAGGACCATAGAATATATCTAGATCATTCAGGTTTCAATATCGTTTATAGTGGTTATTTTTCTTGCATTACTAGATATATTTTTGATGTTTATTCTACTTGTGTGGGTTGTTTCAATATATATAATCAATCTGAAGGCTGTCATTGGTAACTAAAGTATTATAGAAGTCTAAAATCTAAGATGATTGTGTGATTGCGTGGCTATGTCTATTTGTCATGACTCGTGTGCATGCAATATAATCAGTATGCCTTGACACTAGGCACTTTTAAATCAATATGCCTCAACACTAGGCACTTTTGTGATTTTATCTCTAAAGTTGTAGGTGCTTTTTGAATACATCCGCTTTGACCGGGAGACTCTGTAGGCGCTGATCTAATGATAGTGAATGTTGCATACTACTCGTGAAACATGTTTCATAACTAGTATACAATGGTACAAAAAATACAGTTGTAGCTGGGTCATGGTCACGGTACTGAGTAGTCCCATATGTTATGTATCTGGAAGGGGGTGTAATATAAAAATTGTCCAAATGTGTTGGTTCTTGACGTCTTCTAAATTGATTTTGGATGTTAGTAGTCTGTGTCCTCACCTTTTGCACATTACATAAACCATTTACAAAACCTTAATAAAAATCGTCCATTTAGTGCTGTTGCATTTTTATGGTCTTTGTAGCTGATTTTCCATGTGAATTCTCTTTTGTGTAGTTAAATGTTAATCAAGCAACAAGAGATTATTTGGAGCGTTATGTTACTAAAAAGAAAGAGGAATTGAAGAAGCAAAATGAGATGGCTGCAGAAGAAGCCAAAAAAGAGGGAGAAAATGAATCAGAAGTTCAAAAAGATGAAGGTGGCGATAAAAAAGAATCTGAGAAACCTGCTGAAGAGGAGCCAAAAAAAGACGCCGAAGAAACTGAAAACAAAGAAAAAGATACGGCCAACTTTGGCCTGGTCACTGATGAGGACCGTAATACTGACCAAGAGGCTTCAGAGAAGCTCGCAAATATGATAGAAGAACGCATTAAAAATAAGCCTCTACCTCCACCGCCTCCAAGAGTGCCTGAAGCCACAGGTAACTCAAACATGGAAGTGCCTTCAAAATCAGGGGACAAAGATTCAGATATCGACACTGTCAAAAATGGTTAGTTCTGAAATTGATTTTAGTATTTTATTAATATTATATGTTGTGTTAGTTCTCTCGCGTATGTCCATGTTTAGCATCTCTCAACTATTCTCACCTATTCAACATAACTGTAGATGTTAAGAATGATGATGAAACGACAAGTGAGGCCAAATCTGCAAATAGGGCTGGAACAGTTTCACCTGATAGGAGAAGGAATGAGAATCGAGGCAGAGATAGGGAAAGAGATCGTGATAGGCGAGATAAGGAGAGAGAGCTTGATAGATTAGAAAGAGAGCGTGAACGAGACCGACAAAGAAGAGAAAGGGAGAGAGAGTTTGAGGTTCAAAAGGCTGAACGGTTTTACAAGGAACGAGTTAAGGAATGGGAGGTTAGAGAAAAAGAGAGAGAGTACAAACGTAAATACGAGAGGGAGAAAGAGAAAGAACGAGAGCGTGAACGTAGGCGGTTGATTGAGGATCAAGAGGATGAAAGTGACGATGATTCCAGAAAAAGGAGACGTAAACCTGAAATAGAGGAGAAGAGGCGGCGGCGGCGAAGGGAAAAAGAAGAAGATTTGGCAGACAAACTTAAAGAAGAAGAAGAAATTGTCGAGGCCAAGAAAAGAGCTGAGGAGGAGCAGGCGGAGCAGCAGGCGGAGCAGCAGGCGGAGCAGCAGAGGGAAGAAGAGAAACAAGCATTGGAGCCACCTTCTGTTCCTGCAGCCAACGGAGACGAGGCGCCTATGATGCTAGAAGCTTTTCCAGATGAAACTAAAGATGATATGGAAGAGGATCAGCCTCAGCTTGTTGATCCTGCTATTGCGAGTCATGCTGGTAAATCTTGTCGTTATTTGGTTGTTAAGGTCTTGTTTGGATGGAGGATGGGGGATGTGAGTCACATCCCCCCCATGGTTAGCGGATTCGCTATGAATACGTCAATACCGATTCACGATTCGCTCTTATAGAATGTGTGTTATATGTATTTTCAGTAAGCAACATGATAGAATTCGCTTTGAACGATTCACGATTCGTAGGGACCAAGCGAATCCGGTAACCATGGATGTGACGGTTTTCTGCTGTTGAAGAAGTAACAAAAGGGTTCATTTTTGTATAATTTTTTTTCCTGGAGGCAAAACCAAAATATTTTTTATACAACAAAGATTTGAAATGAAAATGGTCCCTAATCTCCCCTTTCCTTGCCTTTTCCTCCTCTTTCCCCTTTCAGTGTGTATCCACACAAAGGGTAAGGCTAGGTTTCGATAGAAAGGAAGGGATGGGAAATTTACAAGCTGATTCCCTTGTTTTTATAGTAAAATTGGGTTGGAGAGTTGGAGGGTACAATAGGGAAGGGAGGTGAATTCGATTCATTTTTCATATTGGTCAAAATTAAAATTCTTCTCAAGTTGTATCCAGACAAATGTTTAATTGCTTCACTTGGTGTTTATATTCTGTCTTGCTTCTGACAGGTGACATCGGTCAAGAAAATGGTATAACGGAAGAGCCAATGATGACATCTGATTCAGCGGTTGATATGAAGGGAAGTAGTAATGCCCCGACTAAAAAGCTAGGGTTTGGTATAGTGCCGTCCGGGAAGCGAACAACTGTACCATCTGTTTTCCACGAAGAAGAGGACGAGGATGCACAAAAGGACAAGAAAATGAGGCCTTTGGTCCCTATTGATTACTCAACAGAGGCTGATGCTCAAGCTGTGAACACAGATGATGGGGGGCAAGCACCAGCTTCCGAATCTGGCAAGCGTGCCAATCATAAAGAAATCAAGTCCGATGTAGAAAACGAAAGAAGTCGGCGTTCTCATGATAGGTCAGGCCATCGGGACCGGGATCGTGACCGTAATCGTGATGCTGATGATGCTCCTCGAGCTCCTAGGATTTTGGATGCAAAACAACTGATTGATATGATCCCCAAAACAAAAGATGACTTGTTTTCTTATGACATTAACTGGACCGTGTATGACGAGGTGAGTTTAATTTCTGGAGTGATGTGATTTTTGTTCGCAGAAACATTACTATTGATTTTTTTTGTTCACTATAATTGTCTCTCAAAAGCTCCACTGGAAAGAAAATAGGTGCCTGGATTTGTTCTCAAAAGCATAATCTAGATAAAAAAAAAAAAGGTCGGCCGTTTTTGGCTAGCCCATCTGGTAGACTCTATCATCAGAACACTAATAAAAATATAATTATGTTTTGATTTGTACACTTTCAGAATCGGCTGCACGAGAGAATAAAACCCTGGATTTCCAAGAAAATTACCGAGTTCTTGGGAGAGGAAGAAACCACTTTGGTGGAGTTCATAGTCGATAAATTACGAGAACATGTCAAGGCTGAGAAAATGCTGGATTTGCTTCAGCAAATATTAGACGAAGAAGCAGAAATGTTTGTGCTGAAGATGTGGAGAATGCTCATTTTTGAAGTCAAACGGGTCGAAACAGGTTTGGTCGCAAGACCCGGTGCCTAATAGGCAGCGCTATACCGCTGTGATTCTTGCGGGTAATGTAAACTGTCTTCCAAAAGCCAAACAAAGTGTAGGGAATCTGATGTCCAAGTTATGGAGTTTAACTTGTTTAGTTTTTCAAGTAAGTCTTACCTTTGCATTTTTCATTAATTAGTAAATTGAAATCAAATTTTATGAATCGTATTGAATTTTTTATTGTTTCATTTGCCTTCAATCAAAATATCTTCATTTCAATAACCTTAGAATCATTACTAGCAATAAATGGCTGTGTTTATTATTCTTGTTCTTTCCCTTCATTTATTTTCACAACTTTCAAAATTTTGTTCACATATTTCGATAAGTGAGAAGAAAACGCATCATTGATGGACGAGGAATGCTACCCGCCTTTTCTTTTGGATCTTTTCTCCTGCCTTCGTCTCAATCATTTATTGACTTTTTTTTTTGTTCTTTCTGAGAAGTATTTCAAATTTTCAACCAATGGACAAATGATTGGGACGAAGGTTGTACTTCCGTCTTATCTTGACAACTTGACGTTATCCCAACAAAAATAAATATTATTTTGATCGACTGTGAGGAAAAGCTCTAACTCACGCAAATTTGCGATTATTTTTGCTTGGATCGATTTGAATATCTGCTGAAGCATAGTGGGATGTGCATCTATGTGTAGACAGAAATACAGAAGTTTTGTCATGGTATATTTTCGGCACATGGGCGGATCCACTAAGAAGGCTATATGGGCTATAGCCCAATACAATTTTTAGATAAATAGTTTTAAGTGCCTAACAACACAATGAACTAGTGGAGCATGTTTGGTGAAAGGAAAGTTGGTAAGAGTTTTGAAGTAAAAAATGGCTTAGGTTCAAACCTTGCCAAGTGAATTTTATATTTTTTTGGTTTAGAATATACCACTTTCCTAAAAGTTAGCATTAAATTAATCTAATAAGTCATTGTTTCGTACATTTATTTAGAAGTTATGCATTTTATTGGATAATTACATTAGTACATTACTGCTTGTAATGTATGTGTTTATTTTTTTGAAATTATTAGATGTTATATTCTATGTAATATGTCGGTGTTTTTTTTAAAAAAAAATTAGATCATATTCCATGTTAGATGAAATAAATATTCCGTCAAAAATAGTGTATGTATGTTTTATTGACTTCAAATTCAATGAATTTTAGACTTATGAATAGAAAGTTTTTCAAAAAGTTGATATCATTTTTAAGCTAATTTGAATAATAATCCGTACAATATAATGGATGTTGAACATGTTAAAAGATTACATTCTACTCCGTAGTAATTCAAATTTAATAGCATAAATATCTTTGTTAAATGTGTCAAATTTAAATAACATAAGAATCGCGGGGTTGGGTTTGGGCAACTCGAAAATACCGTATCTTAATATAACTATTTTAATTAGACCCCCTTTTAAACTCACTATATCGTGTTTTCACTTTTTAAGTTACACAATTATCAGCGCGGCCAAAAAAAAAAATTAGCCCTACATAAAATCAATTCCTGGCTCCGCCCCTGATCGCAACAGTAGATTTCACAGCAACATTCACATTACCTGGTGGGACTAAAAGCAATGGTTCTCCGGTGCTGGTAAAGAATGCATCCTTCCTGGTTTTCTCGATAGCAAATGCGATATCTCTGTTTGCTTCATCTGCTTCCATTTTGATGTTCTTATCAATCCTAACTTCGCGGTATGCTGAACGAGACTTTCTCAAGTCATTGCCTCGCAAGTTGGTCATCGGACTTGTATCTTTGTTCATCTCTATAACATCAATGATGGTAGCTTTTATGGCTACATTCTTGATTATATTCAGGGAGGGAGAAAGATGGGTTCTATTTCCAGTTAGTTTGTGTGCATTTGTGCCAGTAATCCTCTATGGCTGTCAAGAGTATTCTCTTATGTTAGACATATTTCGATCAACTTACAAATCTCGAATGTTGTTGGAATTTAGCGGAAAACGAATACTTGCTTGGAGAATGTAAAATGCTTTATTTCTTAGCTTCTTTGTAAACTTTGTTCTAAGTGGCATAGTAGATCATAACCTACAACATCCATGGTATTGTATAATGATCGCGATGTGTGAAGTGTTTTTATTGCCGGGAAGATATGAATTTGTGTAAATCATGAGTGATGACTTAGGTCTCTAATAAAAAATCTAAAGTTTGTATCCAAAACTACTGGATCAACTATTTTCAGTCAAGAAAAAGATTCCACCCATAGTAGCATGACAGTATTGGATCAACTCATTTCATTTTATTTACTTTCATTTGGACATATATTTTAAACACTTGTCGATGTTTCTGTTTTTTTGAAATATGGATAATAACAAATTGAGATTTGTTTTTCATCTTTATTTTGTTTTGTCATACATAGTTTTTGAAATATGGTTAATAACATCGCATGTTTATTTTGTTTTGTCATACATAGTTTATACTCAGGTACGAGTGAAAGAAGTTTGTTTAGGTTTACTTCAATTGTCTTTATAACCTTAAAGCACATATTAGTAAAAGTGTCTTACTTAGTTGCTTACGGGATCAAGTCAACGTATTTCATTAGGGAATTTATGGTTTTTTTTGTGGGTTATTTTTTTGTAGATTTTATTTTAGGTTAATGCGCCATCAGAGCAATCAATCACGATACCAAAGCTCAGTAGTGACCGCACTCGTCAACCACTACATGAAAACCATCTACACCACACACTAAACATCGATCCACTACCACTGAAAACCATTAACTGCCACTTAAAACCTATTCGGCCATCACTTAATATGATCCATCTCCACCGAGCACCTAGGCAACACATACACTTCTCCTGATCAGCTGTAACCGCTTTAAACCCGTTATTGATCCAACACAACCCAAACCTACTCATCCCAAATCCATAATTCAACCAAAGTACCTAATCCCCACCTTCTCAACTAAAATGGAGCTAGCTGCTAGAATAATAGAGTCCATGAAATAAAGCCCAACATGAAACAACACCCAAAATAAAAAGCCCTAAACAACTCCCCACCCCTACACATATATAAACACCACTCTTCATTTCCCCATTCCCACTCTCACAAAAACCCTAGCAACTCACTCCATTTCCCCTGCCCTTTCCTCCATCAAAACCCTAAAAATGTCATCCACTACCGCCGCCGTCCGACCCTTAGTCTCTGTCCAACCCTTAGACTCCGACATGTCTACCGACTCAACCCTAACCGCACCACTCCCTGAAGTCATGAAAGCCCCTATCCGACCCGACGTCGTCAACTACGTCCACTCCAACATCTCCAAAAACTCCCGTCAACCCTACGCCGTCTCTCGCAAAGCCGGTCACCAAACCTCCGCCGAATCCTGGGGTACTGGTCGTGCTGTCTCGCGTATTCCTCGTGTTCCCGGCGGTGGGACCCACCGCGCCGGTCAGGGTGCTTTCGGTAACATGTGTCGTGGTGGTCGCATGTTCGCTCCTACTGAGATCTGGCGTAGGTGGCACCGTAAGATCCCTGTCAACCAGAAACGATACGCTGTCGTTTCAGCCATTGCCGCCTCCGCGATCCCGTCTCTTGTCACCGCTCGCGGTCACAAGATCGACACCGTTCCTGAACTTCCTCTCGTCGTTTCCGACACTATTGAGTCCATCGAGAAAACCTCCGCTGCTATGAAAGTGTTGGAAAAGATCGGCGCTTTAGCTGACGTGGAGAAGGCTAAGTCCAGCGTGGCAATCCGACCTGGAAAAGGAAAAATGCGTAACCGTCGCTACATTTCTCGTAAGGGCCCACTGATTGTCTACGCGACCGAAGGAGCGAAACTCGTCAAGGCATTCCGAAACATCCCAGGTGTGGACATCTGCCACGTGGACAGGCTTAGCTTATTGAAGTTGGCGCCAGGTGGACATCTAGGTAGGTTTGTGATATGGACAAAGGGAGCATTCGAGAAACTGGACTCGATATTTGGCGGGTTTGATAAGGTGAGTGAGAAGAAGAATAAGTATCTGTTGCCGAGGGCGAAGATGTTGAATGGGGATTTGACTAGGATTATTAATTCTGATGAGATACAGTCTGTTGTGAGGCCGATTAAGAAGGGTGTTACTAGGGCTGTTCTTAAGAAGAATCCTTTGAAGAATTTGAATGTTATGTTGAAGTTGAACCCGTATGCTAAAGCCGCGAAACGGATGGCTTTGATTGCTGAGAACCAGAGGGTTGCTGATAAAGCTGCTAACATTAACAAGAAGAGGTCGACTCTATCCAAGGTATATATACTAATCCCTTTTCCGATTCTTTTTTATTCTATTTCTTTAATGTTTTACTTTGTAATTGCTTATGAATTGTGTTCTCATCTGATTTATTTTTGCTAATTGTTAACAGTTTATGAGTGCGCTCACAACCAATTTAAATAATTTAGATGATCTTAGAAAGGAAAGGGATTGTGAAATGCCGTAACCTTGTGACTTTTACAAACAAGTTTTGTATTGTCATGCGATTTTTACACTAATTCTCTTTTCATTTTTAAAGCTTGATTGATGTTATTGTGTCGTGGATATGATATTTAATAGGACATTTTGTAATCACAAATGCTTGTGACGGTCACAATTTTTGAGTGTTCTCACAACTTATTTACATGAATTAAATAATCTTAGAAAGGAAAGGGGTTTTGAAATGTTGTAACCTTGTGACTTTTTCAAGCAACACTTGTTTTGTTAATCCTCAACTGTAGTTAATATTTGTCCTTCCTTGATATTCATATTCAAATGAGTCGATAGTATTCCAAAAAAAGCAAGCTTTCTTTGGTATTGTATGACTTTTGTTTTTATTTGTTTCCAAACTGCAAGTGTAGTTGATATTTGTTGAACTTGCAAGTATGATGATTTTATGTCCACTTTACTTCTTTAAAACTGGTTGGGTTGGTCCTATTTCATACCGTAGGGAGATATGATATAATAAGAGATTTGTGTGATCTATTCTCTCCATGTTTGTTTTATGTTGACAATAGTCATATCGTGTTCACTGTTTTCTTATCTGGACATATAATGTGCTTTAATGGACAAATATACCCCGTTCACTCTATTCTCACAACCCAGCCCAAAGCTCTCAGTCTATCCTCTACCACCCTCTGACCACAACCTCATGTCCCCACTGAATCACCACCTTTGGAACCAACACCGGCATCACAACCATTTATTCTCTCTCAACTGATATATTTGTCTTTCTGTTTCTTTCCTTGACCGCACCCCAATTTCGCATATGCATCCGCCAGTACCCAAAAACCCAGTTTTCAAGTGTTGAGGTTTGTGTTTCATAGGCTGGGGATAATGATGTAGACAGAGTATTCTTATTTTGAGGGTGCTTAAGGTGATTTTGGAGGTGCTTTGTGGAGATATTGGTGAGTGGGTTAGTTTGCGGTGTTTCAAGGCGGAGCTGCGGTGCTTTTGAGCTGTCAGGGGTGGCTGGTGCGCTGAGTGGGATGAGGTGAATGTGGACTGTGTTGGGTGATAGATGTGCAAGAGCTGAAGTCATTTCATAATTTTGGTACACCCAAACAAATTCGGAAGATTAGACAGACTTGGAGGGAGTTTTTGCTTTTGCATTTATCTCATTTGCCATTCATCTTGCTCATTCATTGTCACTGGAGTTTGTACTTTCTGCAACATCTATTTCTCATTTGTTTTCTCCAGTCTCTTCCTTGTTCTAATTAATTATGCTGCGTTTTGTGTAATCTTATACAGGAGGAGCTTGCTAAGATCAAGGCATCTGGAAGGTCGTTCTACAAGACCATGATCTCTGACTCTGACTACACCGAGTTTGAGAACTTTACAAAGTGGCTTGGCGTCTCACAGTAATTTTCTCGTTCCAGAAATCCAAGTTTTTGTTTCGACAAATCTCTTTTATTAGTATCTAAAGACATCAAAACTAGAGTTACCTTCTTCTTAGTATTTGAAACTGTAGTTTGAAAGCTGAAGACTTTTTACATGAGTGTACTCTTGTGGGATTCTTTTTGTTGTTCATTTGATGTTTACTTTCTGGTTATTGTGAAGTTTTCTTTTACCCTGTGCTAAGTTTCTGTTGCGGAGTCACCTGTGATCTCTGATTCTTTTGGTTGTTTCCAGTGTTTGGTTGCGGAGTGACCTGCTGATAATCTTTAGATGACAATGTGGTTCTTGTTTGTGGCACACCATGATAAGTATATTCATGTTATGTGTCGGGTCAATTCAACATATCATGTTATAAGTTTATAACACAAATTTGTGAGCTTTGTTAGATATCCCGTGTCTCAATACTCCCTGCCTTGCGTAAATGGGGTAGTGGATGCGCGCTGTCCTTCTCATTACCTATTGACCCAATATAACCGAATATAAATTTGAACATTGTGTCATGTGGACATCAAGTGATCCATTTGTTGAACCAGAGTTAATTGAAAGTTTCAGAAACCTTTAGTTACTGTAGCATTAGCTTTGTTAGTTTTTGACCGTTTGTTGAAGTTGTCTTAGACGATACATAGTCGTATTCATCTTTAGAGTGTGCCACTAGATTGTTATAAGAGTAACTTGCACTTCTTTTGCACTCATCCAAAATCTTTTTTAGGTTGCTATCTCTCACTTTAAGTCGCTAAGATGCTACTATCTCTGCGAGCATCTATAAGCTTTTTTTTTTTTTTTCATGGCATAATTAGCAATCAATTGACATTACTTTGTTGCATACCGAGACCGAGTAATTTATCTCTAACTTCGTAGATCTAGTAACTTATTTGTAACTTTGGAGATGGAGTAATTTATTTGTAGCGTAGGAATCTATATTTCAGATGTTTTGTTTCTTGGATTGAGTTTTCATTGATTGCTAAATATAGATTAACAATTGAATAAATTTTCATTTCTCAAACCAATTTGTAACTTAGTTTAAATTTTCATTAACTATTGTTACAAATAGGAATCTTATTTGTAACGTAGTATTTTGTTAACTTAGTTTTCATTTCTCAAACCAATTTATTCAATAGTTAATAAAAATTTAAACATAAAAAGAATATTTAGTATGTGAATTGCAAATCATTGAACAAATTGATGTTTTTTCCCGATAATTTTAGCAATTTGCTTTATGGATTTATATTTTGGGTAGAATAGGGTTTGTGGCGGTTGGAGATGATACGTTGGCCGGCCGGCACACTGAGGACGAGTGAAACCTGACGGTGAGGGCTGCGGCTGGAAGGGAAGCTATTGAGGTTGTAGGGGCGGTGGGGGACAACGTAAGGGGTGGTGACAGTAGGGGGTCGGGATTTGAGGCGGTGGATACGGATTGAAGGATGGTGGTTGATGTTGGTCAACTGGGTTGGTCGTGGGTGAGCGGCAACGCGGTATGTAGTTGTGGTGTTCATTAGAGTAGACAAGGGCATGCGAGGGTGGCAGGGGTGGCTGAGAGGTAGAGGATGGTGGTGCGTGGTAGGGTGAATGAGGGTAATACGTGAATTTGGAAAAAAAATTCAAAGTTTTCTATAAATGTAGTACAAGACTATGACAAATGACAAGGGTAAAATTGTCAAATGTGTATAATAAAGTGTAATATGTATACTGCGAAAATCAATATCCATTTTAATGCGAAACATTATACTTATCATAGTAAATGTTTCATAATTAAGGGCTTTAATAGCGTACATATTTTACTTATCATAGTAAGCTATTGACAATTATACGCATTTTATTTCCCCTCTCAAACCTCTCTGATATTTTTTCTCGAATGTCGAAACATCCATCCATCTTAAATCTCACAAATTTAAAAAGCGTACATTAAAAAAAAAAAATCAAAGCCCTTGATTATGAAGCATGTATAGTGTATACCATCTGGTTGCGAAAGAATTGAGTAAACAAAACAAAGCAACTACTCTACTTTACATACAGACATAAAAATTACAAAATATTGAAAAAACAAAAACCCCAAAACCACCAACGACACTGACAACAATACTTGTGCCGGCTACTGGCCAACCCTCACCGGCAGACCGGCCAAACCACCTCCACCACGAACTATCCCTTTAACCGCTGCACCACATTTCGAACGCCGCCCAACTCTCACGTGGCAGGCTGGCCGCAGACCACCGTCCAACCACACCCCTGACGCTGACCACCGTCAAACCACACCGGTGACGCTAATCACCGTCGACCCCACCATACCACACTAATGAACCCTTAATTAATTTAGACAATAACCCTAATTAAAAAAGGAATAAAATTGTAGAAATAATCAATTAAATTGTTAATATGACATTATCGAATTAAATATCTGCTCTTCATTTAAATAATCATTCGCAATTGAAAATTTCTAAGAAAATTAAAGAAGGTTAAGATATCAACATTAGAGAGAATGAAAGAGAGTTAGGTTTGATGTTTTTTTTAAAGGGTTGAGAAATAAAGGTGCAAAAAATGATATAATAACTAAAAATCGTATTGCGAAAATAAACCCGTTTTTTAATATCTTGGGACAAATAAAAGAGAGAATTCCATATCTCCAACGTAACACATCCATGTCCACCAAAATCTTCAACTTGACCTCCTCTTCTTCACATCTCCAATGGAGAAACAACAACAACTACAACAATGAACACAATATTGTCACTTTTACCACCATCGCCATTACCTCTCTTTACTTCACTTTCTTCCACCACTAAACCTCTCACTGTTGTCACCCCACGCGCCACCACAACACCAACCAACAACAACAACACTCAAAACCAACCTTCTTCTCTCCTCTCTCTTCTCCGTAATAGAAAAACAGACCAAGCTTGGTTACTTTACCAAAATACCCCTATTCTCCCTGACCCTACTTGCCTTAGTCGCTTAGTATCCCAACTCTCTTACCAAAATACCCCTGAATCATTGTCACGTGCTCAGTCCATTATCACGCGCCTCCGCCATGAAAACCAGCTTCATCGCCTTGATTCTAACTCTTTGGGTTTACTTGTTGTTTCTGCTGTTAAATTTGGTCATACTCTTTACGCCATTTCCATAATTAAGTCTATGTTGAAGTCTAATTATTTGCCTCATGTTAAAGCTTGGAGTGCCGTCGTCAGTAAGCTCGCTGCTTCGTCTGACGACGGCCCCGGAAATGCTATTAAGTTATTTAACTCCGTTATTAAGCGTGTTCGTCGTGTTCAGGATGATACCCTTGTGGCCAATTCTCGCCCTGATACTGCTGCGTTTAATGGGGTGCTTAATGCCTGTGCTAATATTGGGGATGTGGGGATGTTTTGTCGGTTTTTCGATGAAATGGACGAGTTTGGGGCGGTTCCTGATGCTTTGACTTATAATTTGGTTATTAAGTTGTGTGGTAGAGTTAGAAGGAAAGACTTGCTTGTTTGTGTGTTGGAGTTGATGTTGAGTAAAGGAGTTGAGCCTTGTATTACCACATTGCATTCCCTTGTTGCGGCTTATATCGGTTTTGCTGATTTAGGGACTGCTGAGAAGTTAGTTCAGGCGCTGCGCGAGGGGAGAAGGGATATATGTAAAGTCCTCAGGGATGCGAATTTGAATGATGTTGATGATGAATGTGATGACGGAGGAGGAGGAAATGAGAGCGAAAATGATGCGTTTGAGAAGATTATTCCTAGGTCGATTCGTGATAGTTCAGAAAATTTGTTGATGCCAAGAACATATAAGCCGAATTCTAGAATGTATACGACATTGATGAAAGGGTATATGAAAGTAGGAAGAGTTGCTGATACTGTGAGAATGTTAGAGGCAATGAGGCGACAGGAGGACAGTACAAGTCACCCTGATCATGTTTCGTATACTACGGTTATATCTGCTCTTGTTAAAGCAGGGTCTATGGATAGGGCTAAGCAGGTTTTGTATGAGATGAAAAGGGCTGGTGTACCTGCTAATTTAGTGACTTATAATATTCTGCTTAAGGGTCATTGCCAACAGTTGCAGGTTGACAAAGCGAAGAATTTGATGAAGGAGATGACAGATGATGTGGGTATACTACCTGATGTGGTTTCGTATAATACACTGATTGACGGTTGCATTTTGGTGGATGATAGTGCAAGTGCGCTAGAGTACTTTAATGAGATGAGGGCGCGTGGGATTGCTCCTAGTAAGATTAGTTACACTACTTTGATGAAGGCGTTTGCTTTGTCCGGCCAGCCTAAGTTAGCTAGCAAGGTGTTTGATGAGATGTTGAAGGATCCTAGGGTGAAAGTTGATCAAGTAGCTTGGAATATGTTGGTCGAAGGGTATTGTAGGTTAGGTCTAATTGAAGAAGCCAATAAGGTGGTTGCGAGGATGAGGGAGTATGGATTTCACCCCAATGTGTCTACTTATGGTAGCCTTGCTAACGGGATTGCAATAGCTAGGAAACCGGGTGAAGCGTTACTTTTGTGGAACGAGGTGAAGGAGAGGTGTGCTGCAAGACGCGAGGGAGTTACAGCAGATTCTTCGGGGCCACCACCGTTATATCCTGACGAGGGCCTGTTAGATACTTTGGCTGATATTTGTGTGAGAGCCGCGTTTTTTATGAAGGCATTGGAGATTGTGGCTTGTATGGAAGAGAATGGAATTTCACCCAACAAGACTAAATTTACGAGGATTTATGTGGAGATGCATTCAAGGATGTTCACTAGTAAGCACGCATCACAAGCAAGGCAAGATAGGAGACGCGAGAGAAAGAGAGCTGCCGAGGCTTTCAAGTTCTGGTTAGGGTTGCCAAACGAGTATTACGGGAGTGAATGGAGTGTTGATTCCGGTAACTGAGATGATTATGAAACAGCTGTTAGGCCCAAACAAACGACCAATGTATCAGTATGTCATAGCATGAGTGCATTAGTCTCGTATACACACTTGATGGAATAATCTGTAATCTTATACCCCAATCATAGTATTATATCTAGGCACAAAACTGTATTGAGGCCAATGGAAAAGGTTTGGAAGGTCACTGGCTGAATTATCGGATCGCAACTAATAGCAGTTGCAATGAATGATTCCATGTTCAGAAATTGGAATTAATTTTGGTAGTATGTATCAACTAAGCTTGTAGTTGTTGCGTTACTTGTAAAGACATTAGACTCGACATTGTGATTAATGAAGAAACTTGGTTCCATACTCCTATAATGCAGAAATTATACGACTGTGTATATATAGATATATAGAACTCACACACGCAATGAAAGCCGAAACAGCTCTGATCTGAAGCCAATAACAGTAGTGGATATGCTACAGTGCTAGCAGCCTTGCACTGTGTTTAGTGTTCACACTTCGATATCTATCTCCCTAGTAACATGCTCCGTTGAGGCCACATAGCGACTCTGATCTGACAGTACTGTACAATCTTATGGGCCACATTGAAAGACAGTCCCCAAGTCTAGACTCTAGACCTTGATGACTGACTTCTGGAATAAGCAGATGATGCCAGCTACAGACAAAGAGTCGAAGATATGTGTTAAAGATTTGCTTAAAATTATTACACCATCATGCGAATCCTAAAACATGGGGCGATTGCAACAACAGAAAGGTGAAAATAAGAAGCAGATCAACACAGCAGTACAACACTTTTATGTAGTAATGACTCATTCTCTTGTTTAAAGGGTCTTATTGTTAAACATCTTCAAATGCTCAAGGACATTGAAGTCAGACTATAATTGGACACATATCATGTCAAGAAGCAACATCTGATAGGCGAGAAAGATTTCGGAGATGGTCATTCTGAGATCGAACTAAGGCAAAAGCATTCTACGTACCTGATATGTCCTAGGCCCCTTTTTGATCAAAAAACCGACTGTATTCAAGTTATCCACAAATATATCAATGTCTGGAACTCTTAGACCAATTCTGTCTGCCAGCCCATATATTTCCTGGGTTGAGAATAAGAGACTTCCTCATCACTTTGCATATTATACAATTAAATACGTTAAGTAATAAGAAAGACTAGGAAACAAAATTGCATACTGAAATTGAAAAGCAATCTTTCTGGTCCAACTCCGATTGCTTATTCAGGGCACTTAAGAATCGCTTTGATTCCTTCTGTTGACTCATTCCTCCACTGCGAGCGAAATCAATTACTCCATGCTCATCAACATACTTATCGTACAAGGATTCTTTCATGATTTCCACCACATCCTGTAACGTCATTGAGATAAAAAGTTAAAAAACAAAAAAAAAAAAAAATGAGAATCTTCTTCAAGCAATCATTAAACAGACTTTCTTGGAAGATTACCAAATGCAACTTGATTGTTTCATGTGAGGATTTGTGCTAATACTGAGGGAATGTGTGACGTGAAGCAACAGAAGAGTATCACCATTATCAGGCTTCCAGTCTTCCACATCATGTCAGCAGATGTGCATTGTCAAGTATGATACTTCAACTTAAGACATTACATGCCAACTGGAATTCATGCTTGGCAAGAATAATACCAAACTCAATAGGAACTTTACTACTACAGCAAACAATTTGTCTTGCCATCTCACAATTTTAATGAATTTAGAGCAACGAATACAAGTAGTAACCGCTTCAGTTGAAATTCATTACCATGAAACAGTGGTGATTATTAAGTCTTATTTACCTCTCTTAGTTTGTTAATATAATATTTAGAGTTATTTGTAAGCCAAAACAAAATAAAATCTTAAGAGTTATTTGTAAAGCTATTTCAGGCATTTTTTGGTTTACAAAAGTAACCATAATTCAATGTTCACAAAAGTTAATCCCTTGGTTCTACTTACCAGAGCATCTTGGTCGGTTATCGCTTCTCTCAAGTCTATCCGAGCACGAGCCTCTGCAAGCCTTACTAGGCTTTCTAGCTGCCTTGCAGTGATAGGAGTACCATCAGCTGAAGTGTTACGATCTCTCAACCGCAGATAAAAACTCTGCAGGATTTCTGCGGCTGACCTTGACATCCTGAGTAGAAAAAAAGGCCTCGGAAAGTTTCACCCCTTTCTCATAAGAAAAGCCTAAGAAAGGAAGGCTAAAAAAGAGTACAGAGTACAAGGGTTATTGGCTCACCGAGGAAAGACAAAAGTCCGCGCATAAGCAATATACTTCCTAAGTAGAGCAGCAGGAAGTGGGACAAATTCACTGTCTTTCTTTGGATCTAGTCTCAGCTTTGAAACCAAGGACTCATTTTTTCCACTGATATCTGTTTCCACTAAGCTTTGTGACGCTGCTTTAGGTATAGAATTATCAGCAGCATGATAAAAGTTGAAACACTATTAAACCACAAACTCATGCACATACCGCCTCTGCAAATCTTTTTGAAAGTGGAAGATTTATCTCCATAATCAGAATGAAGCTGCAAAAGAAAGAATAAACATATTTAATTATGTCTTCTAAAAACTGTTAGCACATAAACAAAGAAAAACAAATGCCAAAAGCAAGGTATCAATCAAATGAAAAGGACCAGAATAACTTCAAAAGATAGACGATCATGTTTGTACCCTATAATTTGCTTACATCAAAGTACCTTAAGGTCCATTAAAAATCAATAACTGTTATACTACCTTTACTTCTTGGATAAAACATTCTATAGTACAACTTTGCTGAGATAAATATTTTTATCCACAAGTGCTTGAATGTCTATTGTTAATCTTCTTAACAGTTCAACTAAAATCAGTCTTTCATATAATGCGATAGATGATAGACCTAAGAAGGGATGAATTATTGAATTTGAATATCATTCTCGGGTTAAAATCACAACAATCAATGGACTAAACAACTGAACTGTGTTTATTTGTCATCAAATGTGACTCGATATATAATGAAGCATGTCCATTTGTAAATTGAGGAATAGTTTCTAAAAGAAGCATTAAGCCCGTATAAAACTGGGGGAATCTGAGCTAGGTTGACAGCAGGGCACACATTTTAGGGGACAACCTTAGTCACAGACTCACAGATATTGAAGCAGATGACTTTTGCACAGTAACTTTACGTGGTCACCAAGAAGACTATTACAGAAAAAACACCATCTATCAGCATTTTGATGTTAAGGCGACTCAAGGATTATATTATGAATTAAACTGGAAAACAATTATAAAGCAAGAACCATGTTTTGGATCTACCATCTCTCTCAAGAGAAGTTAAATATTGGTAAGCATAAAGTATGCCTAAGATGATTCCTGAGAAAGACCTAAAAAGAGTGGTCACTCCTATTACAGAAAAATCAGCACTTAGCATTTCAGACTGATCAATAAATTCAAAAATAGTTCAAATTTTGAGATATCTTGTTAAATGATACAACCTCCAATTCTTTGGAAATGCTTCCTTTGTTTTTAAACAAGCATCAATGTTGTGACTCTTGTGAGTGTGGTTGTGGGTCCCACCAATAAAGTAAAGCGAGATTTTACTTTACTAACAAAAACGTACTCAAAATGGAAATGGGGCAGTTTTGGTGAATAGGTCAAAAACAGAATATGAGACATTTCCTGAGAATCGGAGGGATTACTAGAACAAGAATTATCATCTAAATCTAGACGTTTCGTTAAGAGATCTATAAAAGTTAGAGTCAATAGTATGACCAAGTTGTTTCCTACGAAAGGCTACCAAATTAAAGAGAGACCACTGCTCCCAGCTCTTTAACAGATAACTTCCCAGTTCTCTCTACTCACTTATCATGAACATATCAGTTACTTCAAAACACAGAAACAGACAAATAAACAAGAGCTA
Organism: Heliosperma pusillum; assembly: GCA_022085475.1. NCBI lineage: Eukaryota > Viridiplantae > Streptophyta > Magnoliopsida > Caryophyllales > Caryophyllaceae > Heliosperma > Heliosperma pusillum. The sequence goes on along the minus strand of JAIUZE010003188.1, from coordinate 98,440 downwards.
AGGAAGATGAAGTCCTGTCATGTCTTTGTCTCTGTGTTCACATAAAGCTACAACAGGGAAGAACATAAGCAGAATACAGTTATATGAATTCTTACAGCCATAATGTGCTCTGAAAGACGTTTATCCAGATGTTCATCAGGTCTATCCAGCAATATGAAAACCAGGTCAAATCTTGAAAGAAGAGCAGAACTCATCTTTAGGTTTTCATTCACAGTCTTCGCACGGCTGAAAATCAAATTGATGAAATATCTGGATTCAGTAAGTTTGATTTTATTTTCATTAAGGGACTCTTACAAGCTTTCAGTGGACCAATGAATTCACAACAAAAGAATTGCAAGAAAGAACTGAATCAATACAGTCTACACATGTTAATGATATCATAAATTGATGCTCCGTGCTACCGAACAAGTAAAATAATGAACAAAGAAAAATCAACATTACTCATAATGACCGCCGACAGGGTTTGCAGCAGCTAATATAGTAGTCCGAGCTGATAGACTTGCTACAAGTCCTGCCTTTGCGACGGAGACACATTGTTGCTCCATTGCTTCTAGCAGGGCCTAAAAATACAGGGGGATAAAAAGACATAGCACTGTGTTAATGTGTGAGAAGATAAAAGATCTTAACTTATCCTGAACTTACTAGAATCCATTTCATCATAGAAAATCCCATATTAGATAATTTAATTGAAAAAAGTAATCCAAAATCCATGTAGCCAAGGAAAACCATATTCGTACGAAATACATCCTAATATTTCCAATATCCATAATTTTTTTAAGGAAGCCAGAAAGAAGGGTCCAAAATAAATGGGTTCTCTTTGAATTAATCATCCAGTATCTAAGCAAATCATTAAAGGGAAATTGCAAAAAAAAAATCATGAAGAATTCACAAGGGCTAGGCTTTCTTCGAGGAAGGAAGGGAGAGGGGTTAAGCTTCATATGCCATAGAAAAACCAACCAAAGAATTATCATACACAAAAATATATGGGAGGATAATTCAAATACCAAAAGGGCCACACCTGATGTTCTGCGGACATTTTATCGAATTCATCAATGCAACATAGTCCACGGTCTGCAAGTACCACAGCACCTATAGGGAACAGATGCTAGCATTCAGAGCAAGCTTACTCACTAAAATTTGGAATATAAAGAATACGAGTCTCAAAGTAGGAGCCATAGAGTCATAGACAGTGCAACACTATAAACTGATTTTAAAATGCTGACAAGCGGATTTACTCTATTACATAACATGATTACATGACTAGTACTTAAGCTCATATGCTGCACCAAAGCAAGATTTATACAAGTTTCTGTGAGACAAGAGAGTAACACCATCAAAATCAAAGTAAAATATATTAGACGATCCATCAAAGGAAGCCTTACCTGATACCTCTCTCATGTGCATATGCATCATTGATATGAGGATACAATTTCAACAGACTAGTATGAGATGTGAAGATGTTAGCTTCATGAATCATGTGTTTAAAGTGAGAATATTCCACAAATGTATTGAAAAACAGAACGTGCTTTATGTCATAGGACATACCTTAGACAGGAATTTGTTATGATCTAGGACTTAGTTAGTAATGTACGAAAGATGTTATAACTTGCATGTGGACTAGTCACAGAAGTAAAACTCTTCTCTCACAATTCCATGCCGGAAAAAAAAATAACAATAATTTCCAGGTTCCAGCAATAGACATACGCATACCTTACATAGTTACATGAGTCTAAAGCGTCGGAAAAAAACCAAGTGTAAATAATACACTAAACTACCAACAGAAGAATAGTCAAATAGTTCTAAGCCTCCTTTCTCAGAGAACAGTCTAGGAAGCAGCTAAAAGATGAAATTACATATTACATTCTTCCATGCTACTTCAAATCCAGTGGGGTAGATGTAAGTCACTGCCATATACTAAGTTCAGAGAAACCCAATCTATGACTTGAAAGATGATTTTCTCTAAGATGCCAGAAGATATATTCCAAATTGTGAGTAGCCATAAGAACTTGCAGCACAAAATGCTCTTTAAAGTATTTCAAAAACAAAATGTAATAACTAAGCACTTCTAGTTCAGACTTTCAGATATTGGTTAAAATATATGCAGTACAAAGAAGCATAAAGAATCAGTACCAGCCTCAAAAGCATAGTCGCTCGTCATGCGGTCCCTTACAACAGCCACTGTAAGGCCAGCATTTGTCGTAGCGTTTCCACAGACATAAATTCCACGAGGAGAGACTGCAGCTGCTGCCTGAAGCAACTGGCTCTTGCCCAATCCAGGATCACCTGAGTATAAGAAAGTTTCAATGCTATGCTGTAGTTTGCACTTGAACTTAAAGGCGCAAAAGAGACTCTATGGAGTCCCAGTTTTAAGAAAAGACAAGAGAAACGACGATGAGCTTACCAACTACTATGACATGAATGTCTCCTCTGACAGGTACTTTATTTTTATCCATCGAATGCTTCCGCACGCCGCCAAACAGAGAGAGAGTTATTCCCGCTGTAAACATAGTGTAGTAGTTTTATCTTAGGAAACACTGAAAACAAAGAACTGAATTTTTTTTTTGGCATAGACCGGAACTTAGGTTTTAAAACGTGTCCCAGACAATTTATGAATTTCACAAAGACTAACCCTTTCTTTGGATAGAGGGGTTTGACGGCAAAGGGAGGGGAACAAATTCCTTTGATTTGGTCAGCAAACTTGAGCTGGAGGAAAATAAATCCCTCTATTTTCCTCCTAGAAGCCAACTAAATGTACCAACATAGGTAATATTTGGAGGGAAAATGACATTGCTCTATCGTCCTCCCCTCCCGATCCTCCTATCTTGTATCCAAATGAAGGGTAATAAGGAACGTGTTAGAACGCTTGGATGATGCAAAGTGAAAAGACTTTGAGAGGTAGAGGAACACCTAAGAAAACGTGCACAAGGATATCTGTAAGCGATATGAGTTGCTCGGGATCGAAGGATATGGCATTGGGGATGACTGAGTGGAAGGAAATAATTTATGTGAATGATGGATATTAAATTTTCTTTTTTGTCTTGTTATTTGATGTTCAATTTTACCTTTCTTCTATTCATTTTCCCAAATTTTTCTATTCATTTGAAAATATTCTTTGATAAGTTCTTCTCCAATTTTAAATATACTTCTGTTTTCTTCTCTTCACACTATACATTGTGCTACCTCACATTGACAATCCCATAGGACGATTCGTACTAGCTGATTTTAAATCATTTGAGACTAAGGCTTCATTGTCGTTGTTGTAGCCTCAGTTCCGTCTTATCTTTCAAGTTTAGAATTCCTTTAGCCCTATAAGATTGCTGAATTGGTTCATGACAGCAATCTAACACTCTAACTACACGATTTAATACACCCACCAGATATAACATGTCCAGGCATAAACTATTGTGTATCTTCTAAGGTATGTGCACGTTTGCAGAGACTAAGAAACTGAAATCCAAGAGTAAAAAGGAGCCTTATAAGGAACAGTGTACAACTTCATATGCTAGACTATTATATCAAGGATAAGTTTGGTGAATTGCATGTCCGCATGACAATCCACACCAACATAATACGCACAGTACGGTTTGGACCACGCGCACAAATCCTCTATAGATAATACCAACATTGAAACGAAGAAATAATAAAATAGAGTAATCCAATAAAAACAGCAGGATTTTTTATTACCTTTAACAAGTTCGTGGCCATATATAGATGGACATACAGACTGGATTATTTGTCTAAAGACATCTGGACCATTTTCCTCAGAGAACTTCACAATGAACTCCAGATCCCTTGGAGAAAAGGAAAACAAATCAGACATCTCAGACGCTCTAGCATCAGCAGTTGTGTATTGGGATCCCTCTGGAATAGACTGTGATTTGGAATTTGTAACAGAAACTCCCTCCAGATAAAGATAATACAATCCTTGGTTCTTGCTTTTTGACTTTCCTGGAAAATCCCACATGAAGTAGTTATAGATGCCGGTTAGATTTGCATATCAATAGATTTCTAGGAAAAGGAACTCCACATATCACTGTATGTGCACCGACTTGTTGTATGTGCACCGACTCAAGTCATGTATGTGCACCGACTCAAGTCACTCACTCATCAGTCACTATCTTCAGAAAGACGTGGTTCACACATACCACGACTGCTACAATCATTAACATAGACAAACAATATACATGCATACAGAAAGAGACAAACAGAGAGATCCACATTTATGTTTAGGATATACCTCCTCCAAGGTCCATGTAATTATTAATTTGCCTAATAATTCCCATTACTGTCACCACATCACCAGGAATGCAAGCATCTACAAGATCTTCAGTAAGTTCGCATTCGACTGTTCGAGGAACCCGCCCCTCTTCATGATTTTCAGGTTTCAGAAGCTCCTGCAGCCTAAAAATTGACTACATAACACCACATCTAAGGTCTAGAAAAAATTATATATGTGACTGTTTCAATTATTAGACATTGAAATCCTAAGGATGATCATGCTCGTTCAATTTCCAGAGGACAAGGGTCTCGCCTTATTTTTTGAAAATCAATGGCCTGTGCAGTAGATCTCATCGGAGAGAATGTTCTGCCTTTGCAGCATTGCATCACACATTTTGCTGGTGGAGAGTATTTCCCATCAGGAAAGGAACGTTCTATGTCAGCTCCACACTGAGTGCATTTGAATGCCATCTGAATCACCAATGGTCTAACGGTGCTTACCTTTACAACAGTGCCTCTTACTGATACCAGCCCATCTGCCATTTCAACCCATTAATAAAACTATCAGTTTCTTTTGGCTGAAATGTTTACCAACTTCAGAGAGAATCTTCGAGGATCTTTTCAACAAAACATAGAGTCAAAATTGTTTACTACTTTACCAATATAAGCTGCTTTAAGGTTCTTCAAAGCAATCATAGATTCAGGATAGTTATAAGGCCGAATATTTATTTTTAAATAAGGGTCCAACTTGCTTTTCTCCCGGAGAGGCATAACCTGTGTTTGAAGGAGCATTCCGTCAGAAACTCAGAACGAACAAAAAGATGTTTCATTACCATCTACTTATTATGGATGTTAAACAGCAGGAAATCATAATGGTAGCTGCGATAAAACTCACTGAAAGTTGTACCTTATGAATGGCCATTCCCATGCATAAGAGCGTGTCTTTAGGGTTCTTTTCTAGATTCGTGTAGAAACACTCGAGATCACATATCTTTTTGAACTCTTGGAAGTTGAGTAACAAAGAGAACACCCCGTCTACTGGTTTAACCTACACATTTGCTTGAGGATTATGGTCTTTCATAAAGAAAGCAAACTGAGAAATTGGAACGAGACGTTCCAGATACTCAATATAGTAAAAAAAAAAAAAAAACATTATTTACGCCTACTTTCAATATTTTCCAGCTCGACAATAACTTAACTACTTAGTAGCTCCACTCGAGATGAAATGACAATTTAAATATTTAGCGGAAATCCCTTTCTCCTCCATGTTGCTTAATTCGCAATGAATACGTACCATTTGAAACATGTTACATTCTCATAATGTCTCAGTGTCTGTTATATAAGTATTAAGCGAGCCCCTGAGTATGTTACTAACTGATTCGGCGAGTGAGTCCAATAACCCGGGTTAACACTCGGTATGAAGGAGAAGCCCTAAATTGAGGTGAAACTAGTACACAAAAGGCTTTGTGACTGAAAACACGACAATATCTCGAATCAAGGACAAGCAAGTAATCAATTGTCAGCGCCTCACTGAAAACACGACAATATCTCGAATAACGGAAGTATCTATGGATAATAGGTCGCATAATTGAATAATAATCAAGCCTGATAAACCTAACCATTGCAATTTCAATTAAATAATCAGTGAGAAAGAACAGAAATAATCAAATAACTAACAAAAAGGGGGAATTGTAAAAATTAGGGTAATAGGAAAGTACCTGAGAGACGAAAAGTTGACCGCGAGGAGAAGCGAAGAAGGAGACGAGGTTGGAGACGAGAAGGTATCTGGAATCTTGAAAGGAGAGCTCAATTTGGGGGAAATAGAGCGGCCATTGATGAGTAAGATCGCAATTGTAAGGTTCGATTGTTGAACATCTTTGATTTTGCCGCATTTTTGTAATTGTGGTGTTTTCTCCATTGCATCTCTCCATTGATGCTTTCCTATCTCCGATTCTCCTTGCGCTCTTTTTCTGCAGTTTGGCGGGAAAATGGTTCCAGCTTTACTAGATTTTAGAAAGCACAACTTATTGTTTTAAACGGGCCGATACATCTTATTGTTTCAGACTGGTCGAACCCCCTCACAAAAAAATAAATAAGACTCATATTTGCTCTTTTGTTTTGGGGCTTCAGTCTTGACCCATCTAAAGCAATAAAACGGGTCGCCCCATCTGAATCAAGACCAACTGCTTAGAAATAGGTTTTAACCAAATGGTGATGTGGGACGCTTATGGTGGTTCTTTTAGCCGTAAATTGTCTAAATTCAATTAAACTAATGCCCTGTTTGGGAACTTCAATTTGTAATTGAATGAATTGGGCCAAATTCTATGTTTGGCAAATTGAATCATTTGGAATTGGATTTGACCAAATTCTTATCTGATTCTAGGCTAGTTAAAAAAGAAGTCTCCAAAATCCCTACTCCAACCCTGTCATTTCAATTATTCAATATTACGCTCAGTATTCAGCCAACTTCATCTCCCTCAACCTATGTATCCTTCCCTCTTCCCAAAATACAGTTTTCGTTGCTTACTGTCACTATCTATGGTATCTACATTTCTCTCTCTCCCGCATTAATGGTGGTAGAAGGTTCCCTTTTCTTAAATAATCATATTATTGCATAAAAACAACTTATGATTAGACGTACTTTTGCATATTTAGCGTGTCTTGCTTTCAATTTTAATCACACTTTTATGTTAATCTCAATTGAATTCCGAGTTTCACCAAACGTCTTTTTGGAAATGGATTTGGATTTGAATGGCAACAGTTCAGTATCTAGAATTCAGTTATTGGAAATAAAATCAAATTCAAGGTTCCAAACACTGCCTAAATTAATTTGACATGAATTTAATGGATCTCAAATGAACTGAAATAGTAATATTAATAAATATCATTGTCATTAATAATACAATTATAGCATAATATAATAGTAAATATATTCATCATATAATTAATAATAATAATAATAATAATAATAAAATATGATAAATATTAATATAATATTAATATTAATATAATAGTAATAATAATAATATAACAATTGTGTTTTATATAAACAAAATTTAACAATAATAATATAATTTTTGGAAAGCGACTCTCTTCAAGTCATCAATTCTTTCAATTTCAAAAAACACATACAAAACTCATCAGGTCTGATCTCAACGCATAATCATTTTAAGATTAAAACGGATCAAATAAAATCATTTGTATAGAGGGGACAAATATTTTGCTAATCTAAACGCATTATTTATGATTTTGTATTATCCATCTTATTAAACCCTTTTTAGATTTAAAGTACGTTCTAAACAAGAATTTGTGATTGTTGTTTACGATATTGATTTCATTGTGATGTATAAATGAACTATAATTTTATTAATTTATGATGTACTTCTGATCATCATTCAATGCAGTTAAGTCAAATATAATGTATTATGATAACCAAATTACTATAGACTATAGCTAAATCATTCACAAAATATACCTCTTTAATTTAAACATCGATAATATCATTGAGTTTAAAATTAAATTTATCAAATAATAAACTATTGTATATTAATCATCATCGTCATTATAGTTCATGAGCTTACTATATAATTAAATAATTTATTTTGTGTTTAATGACGAGTAAACATCAATATTTACAAACCTTTATCACATTTCTTATTCGCCATATTTACACCCCATATCATATTCATATTTGAGATTTAAAAAAGTATTAACATTTGTTATAATGCTATATTACTGACTACTAATATGTTGAATATTTTTAAGGAGTAGAGGTGTAATCGAGTTGAGTCTACTCGCAAGCTTGATTAAATATGGGCCGCTTTTGAATTCATAAAGGCTCATAGCGAAAGGTTGGTTTTTATTTCTTTTTAATAATTTTTTTAATCTAATTATATGTTATTTTTGTATTTATAAGTTTTTTTTTTCAAATTTGATAATTACATTTACTTTTAAAAATATGTTTTATTTTTTATTTTTATTTTTATTTTTGAAGAATTGAAAAAATCTCGACTCTCGAGTTTCAATTTTGTAGACTCGATGAGGCAGAAGTTATATAACTATATTATACAACCTTTATCATGATCTTGAAAAAAAATTTGACAAAAAATATTAGATGGAATTGAACAACGATATTAAAAGGCAGTTCGTGCCGATCTCAAACTTAACTGAGCTCGATATCGACTCGGCTCGGTTACACCCTTACCCACTGCCCACATAGTCACATACGGAGTACATTTCACTACAAGTCTACACGGGGGTAAACAATTCTTAGTTTCTTACTCAGCAGAGAGAACGCTGGGGAAACACATCTCTTCTGAAACTACTACTTGCCATTTTACGACCTGCAACTTTCCTTCATTACTCAACTCAGGTACCTCAAATTTCCATATTTTCACAGCAATATGCTCTTTTCCCCTTGTTTTCATTTCGATTATGTTTCTTTTTTATCTATTTTTTGACGTTTTTTTTAATGATTTTGCGGTTTCAATTAGGGTTTTAACATGGACCCTACCGACAATAAATTGACTGGTAATAATCGCAATGATGATGATGTTGTTGAACCTAGTAAAACCCTACTTGAGAACGACGTCGTTTGTGGCGGGGTTGAGGAGGAGGGTTTGGAGAGGGAAGAGGGGAATGATGATATGGAGGTTGATTTTGTCGAGAATACCGGTCCAATGCCGGTTTTAGAGGGTTTGGAGGGTGTGATTGAAAAGGGTTCTGTTAATGGTGTTGACGTAGGTGATTCGAGTGCGGGTATGGAACAATTTGAGCGTTCTGATGTTTGTGGTGGTGAGGATGATCCGGAGTCTGGGGATAAGGCGAGTTTTAATTCTGTTGCTCGACGGTTGTTTCCAAAGGCGGTAAATGAGGACGTTGTTGGTCAGGAGGGAATGGAGGGTGGGATTAACGGGTCATTGGGTGTAACTGGTGGTGTAGTTGAGGTTAATGAACCATTAAATGTGATTGAAAATCAGGCTATTGAAGGTAATGCCACTGAAAGAGGGAATTTTGACTCCAAAGGTGAACTTCAAAACCGAGATTTAGCAGGTGTAACTAATTCTGTTGTGAGTGATAAAAAGAACATTGACGACAATGTCACTGAAGGAGGGTCTTTGGACTCTGATGGTGAGCTTCAAAATCAGGCTGTAACGAGTGATCCAAATGTTGGTGTAACTCCGGTGAGTGAAGATAAGTTTTCTGTTCCAAAGGGAAACGGTCCTGGTGGGGCAAGTCGTGGGAGTAAGAGCAAAAAGAAGGGTAAATTTTGTATCAACGATTTAGTTTGGGGTAAAGTGAGGAGCCATCCATGGTGGCCAGCTCAAATATTTGAACCAGAGGATGCATCACAACAGGCTAAGAAACATTTAAGGTCCAAGAGTTACCTGGTAGCTTACTTTGGGGATCAAACTTTTGCTTGGAATGATGAGGCAAAGTTAAAGCCATTTGCACCACATTTCTCTCAGATGACCAAACAGAGTAATGCTGACGCATTTCGGGATGCTGTGGAGTGTGCTTTGGAGGAGGCTGCAAACCGCGCTGAATTTGGGCTTTCTTGTCCTTGTATCGCTGATGATGTTTATAGTAGACTAAAAGTTCAGGTCGTTGAGAATGCTGGAATACGGGAAAGTGAACGTATACGAGAAGGTAGGGAGAGATTATATGCTGCATCAACCTTTGAGCCTCTGAAATTTCTCGATCATGTGAAAAATTTGGCACAAGTGCCTCTTGTCGAAGAGAGTGGCCGACTAGAACATGTTGTGGTGCACGCTCAAATGTCAGCATTTTATAGGTGGAAGGGTTGTTATCACTTGGCTGAATTCGGACAATTGATAGGGTATGTGAATAATGAGGCTGACGCTCCGGCTAGTAAAACGAAAGAAGATATGCACCAAATGATCAGTGATGCAACTTTAACTCCACAAGAGAAAATGGAAGAAGATGATGTCAAACCCCAGAAAAGGAAAAAATTGTCTGGCGTCAGTGGAAATTCAACAAAAAAAGTGAAGCGCTTATCAGACTCAATGAGCAAGAAAGGCAAAAAGGCCATAAGCAAGCAAGAGGACGATGTTGAGGAGTCTGAAGAAGAAACAGACAAGAAATTCATTTCATCTTTTGTGAGATGCAAGAAGGCTAAACTGTACTCTAATGAAACAAAATCAAAGGAAAACAGTCCTCAAATCACGCCTTCAAGAGAATCGAAGCCAGGATTGAGAGTTGGAGAGGGCATTCTTAGAGCTGCACTCCAATTAAGTCAGCCATCTCCTTTACTAAAGCTAGATGTGTCATCTCATGGGAAAACCACCAAAAGCAATTCCAAGAAAAAGCAACACAGCAGGCAAACTGAAGCTAATCCTTTCAAGAAATCGTCTCCTGATGACATTCTCTCAATGGTTCTCTTGGTTGCTGTGGATCCTCTGGAAGAACATAGCTTCTCGAGCTCTATGATAAGGTTTCTTTCCGATTTTAGAGGTTCAGTTGTCCAGGACGTTGTCTTCCTGAAGAATGATGGAGAATCTGAAAGCTATGATATTGTTGACAAGTCAAAGGAACGTCCTTCTGGAACTGGGCATGAAGAAATGAATGAAGATATTGTTCAAAAAGAAAGTGGTCAAGAAACCGAAGATGTTTCAGCAGAAAGGGGACCATCGGATGAAGATATTCTTCCAGACGAATCACCGACAGCTCTAACATTGAAGTTTACGGACATGGATTCTATTCCCACAGAAGCTAAGTTAAACAAGATATTCAGTTCCTTTGGTCCTCTTAAGGAATCAGAGACTGAAGTTTTGGCCAAAAAGAACTGTGCTAGGGTGGTCTTCAAGAAACGTATGGATGCTGAAACTGCATTTAGTAGTTCGGGAAAGTTTGAAACCTTTGGCGCATCTCTTGTTTGTTATCGGCTGAATTATGCACCTTCACCTCGCAAGTCCTCATCACCAGAAGCTAAGAGAAGAAGAAAAGACGAAGCATAAAGCATTGGAGCTTGATTGTCCATATCTGTGTCATTTAGCTGTCTTCTTGTAAGTATTTGACACCAGCAATCTTCTTCTGCATTATATTTCAATATTTCACTTGGTTAGCCTTGTCTACTTTATGTTTAGTTCCACTTTAGGTAGCTAGGACAGCAGTTGCTAATGAGATATTTTTCCTGAGTGATCCGTAAACGTTCAGTGATGAGTAGTTGTAGAATTTCACAGTTCATGTGCTGATGTGCATATTTTTGTAACGACACTATTAAGAGTTACTCTTTCCAAGATCAGACTTCAAGCTGTGACCAATGTGTTTGTGTGTGTTCGTTTCAGCATGATGCATATCATTTACAGTACTTATTCCTGTTATGCTTTGTCATACTGTCAGCAGATGCGTCGGATTTTCGAAACCTGCTAACAATGTTGTGTTTTGTTGGAGTGTGAGGGGATAGGAAAGTTGAAGTTCAGAAATTTAGGGTATAAGTGGTGTACGAAAAGAACACCACAACTTCTTCGGTCCATGCCATGCTTCGTGAAAGTTTTTTAATTGTATTCGACACAAATCACAATCAAGCTGTTTCGAGTGTGTATTAGGAATTCGCCATTTCAACACCGCGATGTGATTCTGTCAAAAAGAGTCCTTTAATTACCATGTCTTGTCCTTGAGTCCTTTCTATGCCTCTCATCTTCGTTCCTTCACTTGGGGCTCGCTCCATACCGAGTTAGAGATTCCTCACCATGCACATTTGCAAAGACAGGAATCTAAGTGGATTGCCTTGGTTTCACCACCTAGCAATGCTTAAGTAACTTGACGAGCATGATGGTATCTCGGTGTGGAAGAGCTGGTTCTCGATATGGAAAGGTGGACAGATTATTTATGTCTTCTCGTCTGCCTTAAAGATGAACTAGCCACCAACGTCTTTCAAAGAACTATTGCTCTGGCAAATTCCAAATAAGATACGAATTAGTCCTAGAGCACAATGGAATGAGAAGGTCCTGTGTTCGGGCTGTCAACCTACTCCGAGAACCCTCAACGACATTTGCTCTACATACGTTATGGTTTAACCATTTGCGTTGCAAGGTGTAAAAACTTCATACATTAGCGACCCGAAACAGATCTAGCTATATTGTGGGCCTTTTTATTTAGTCTACGAGGGATAAAACTAAATGAAATACAGTGAAAAGACTTATAAATATTGCAAATATCTCCGACGACAGCACTGGACGAGTGATGTTTCTCCCCGCACCCATAGATCTGAAATAATAGTTGGAGGCAGTCAGTCGAAACATCCAGATGTAAGAATTTCCTAGAGAGTGCCCATTTAAACGGCCAAGGCTTCAGCTTGAATAGATGATTCAGAGCTAAAACTGACACCCCCCCCTCGAAACAACAGTTCCCTTCCACATCATAAGGATCCATCCAGCAGCGGCAGTTAAGTTATGTCTCCAACTTGCGTCCACCTTAATCCTCACCATAGCACAGTTATAGTTAGGGCCAACAACACGAAAAAGGAAGCAGTCTTTAATAGCCCTTATGGGATTATCAATTCCTTCATAATCCTTATCATGGTGTGGAATAATATTGTTTTCCAGTATATCACTAGCCATAATGACTTCCCTAGCCGCGGCATCCTGAAATCTCAGGCTGATAATTGGATTAGGTGAATCTTCCCTAAAAATGAAATTATTCCTTTGCCACCAAATACACCAAATCAAGGCCACGAAATGTATGATCTGATCAGGCTATTTGCTTCTTTATGTTTGGGTAAGAGATTGATCCAATTACAACTCCAGACCCTGATGGGGATCGGGAAATCGTTTTCTGTCCGGATGCCGAGGGAAGACCCCCTCCATACATGAGAGGAAAAAATGCCGTCCCGAAATTGATGACTCAGAGTCTCCTCGATAGAATCATCGTAACAGAGCTTGCAGTTATGGCCATTATTAATACTTGTTTTAAATTTGGATCCAACGGAGAGAGAATTAGTAATAATTCTCCAAACCAGAATTTTCCAAGTTCGTGAGACGGGAAGTTTCCATAGTTTATTCTTACAGAAATCTAGACCCGTCTCATTAATTCTGGTCATATCTTTCCTAGTTGATCGTGCTGAGACGAGTTTTTTATTAGCTATGAAGTAGCCACTTTTGACCGTGTAGGTTCCTGAGTTGGTATGAGGCCAGAAAATTTGATCTTTACTACCAGATTTAGCCATCGGAATGTCTAGGATCCTTGTACTCCATTCTTCAGTAAATAGATCATTAATAAGATCTTTGTTCCAGGTGCTCTTATTTTCAATAAGGTCCTTAACTCTAAGCGTATCGGCTCCAAACCCTAGAAACGGGGATCATTCTGTTAACCCATTTGAACTTTGAAATGGCCAGCCTGGACTCAGAGCCAGCCAATCTTCCAGCCTTCGTTATTAAGAATCAACTCCATACCAAATTTGATACCGCGGCTTCCCCATGAAAGATTATAGTTTTAAAGGACACTAGTTTGTGTAACTAAAATAGCCAAAAACTGTTAATAATCAAAATTTGCATATTATTTACCACAAGGATTTATATAATATAAACATATGGTTGCCCTTTTTGTCATATATAAGTAAATCATACACCCAAAGCTATGTAGACATTTCTTTACTTGATACTAATATTAAGTGCACCATTACTCCACGAAGAACGGTGAATGAAACAAGGATGATGCTCTGAACAACTCAGAAATTAGAATCAATAGCAGAGAGAAATCACTTTTGGCTATTTTGTTCAGCAACCCGTAAAGTTTCTTTTGCCATGGCTGAGAATGACGAAGCATCCTCCTGCATCTCTGAAGTTTTCATGCCGATACCCTACAAACCAAGACAAACTCATATGTTTAAGTATACGCCGACCCTCTTCCATACTACTTATTTCTTGATTGGGTTAAAGATTTATTGGATTTATACAATGATCGCACACGAGACTAGTTGACAAATCAAAGAAAGGTGGAAGGCCGGTAAGGAAAGTGGTCTATTTGCACTCTTCCAATGCTTCTCTGTTCTGCATATATTCTACATATCCGCCAGGGGCCAGGGCACAATGCACATGCCATGAAATTTCCCCCCACAAATAATGCAACTGATATACCATTGTTTTTCACAGTTGTAAAAGGGAGAGTTTACGGCTCTAAATCTTCTTTGGCCAAAATATTCGTTAACCTAAATACAAGTTATGTGGAACAAAAGAAAGACGAACAATAAACAAGCGGCACCAACCACTTAACATCCTCCAGAATGCAAACAATATTATGAAAATGCGTCACCTCAGGTTATTAGGAATATGGTGGTATGGAGACACTAAACATATAAGGTATTGTTAGAATTTTTCATCGTTCCATAGTTTATTATCACATAACTTTTCGGAAAAAACTCGCAGTAGTAGCTAAGGATTTATCTCTGAAGTAAGGTTAAATAACAACTCATAAAGTAAAATAATTTGTTGCGATGACTAAACTTTAATAAGCCAGCAGTCCAGCTAACAAAAACTTTAGGTACGATGAAAGATCTTTATTTTCATAAATTGATTTTTGCTAAGAAAACAAAAGAATTTTTTTCCTAAATTCAATATCGTATGTAAGTAGGCATTACAGAAAATGGTAATAGTGGGAACAATACCTGGAGTCTTTTCACATTTTCAGCCAACTTACTTTGAACCATTTTGGCTAGACGACTTGGATCCTGTAAATTAATATGAACTCATATAATAAGTTAAAAGTTTCTGAACTATAAAAGAGGAAAACAAAATAGTAAACGAAGCAAAATCAATGAAATAATCCTGGAAAAATATAGTGATAATCCCGTAAAAACAGATTTCCATGTTTCACAAATAATAATAGGAAAATGAGATGACGAGCAGGTGGAATCAAGTTACAGTGTCTCCCTCCCACGTGCATTCCAAATTCTTTCTCCTCTGTGTAGGGTTTTACATTGTTCATGTGTGCAAGTGGTACTGGAATTTGATACCGCCTCATGACAGTTACATTATATTACGTAAATCTGAGATCTTATTCTACTCGTTAAAATTTCATAGTTATACCACACTTCAAGCCTCTAAACATGGTTCTTAAGCGGTCTCCTTTATATTATTCTGAAGATATAAAACTGCTAATTTTTTTTTTTCTAAAACAACTCATTCCCTAGCCAAAATTTCCTAGCCAAACCTTCCTTGCTTGTATGGTCACGCTTCAACGATCATACCCATCCATTTGTAAAGTAGAACTTTTTTTAGACTGGCCACCACAAGTCTACTAGAACTCTCCTCTTCTGAAACCTAAGACTGGCCATGAATGCCAAAAAAGGAAACACTCACAAGCGGAGTCAATAATAGCCAATGGGCAAGACATATTACAGAGGACAGTCACAAATCCGTCAAGCAAACGAAGACAGTATTTAATTAATTAGATCAAATCTTACACTAGATGATGAATATCCATATCTTCTCTTGATTTGATCAACTGAGTCAACCTTTCCATTCGGCTGCTCTTCTTGAGCTGAAGGTTTCTCATTTTTAGTTGTCATTTGTTTCAGTTTCCCTGGAAATGAGATTACTTATTAGAGGCGTCAAAGCATGTGCAACTTAGCTTGTTATGAATCTTATGATACTATTTGTCTAAGATGCAAGGCAGAAATATCGGCAACTAGACATTTACAAATACAAGCTAGGATGATCAGACCAAACTGACACTTAACGTACACATCACGTAGTCATCAAGGACATATTTATTTCTCTATACTTAATAATCTATTTCCTTGTGATGTTCAACATATAGAGGACCTGTGTGTTGCTCAAAGTAAAAGAATATATATATACATCAATCATGAGAGCAAAAATCTTGGAAGCCATAAGAGGGAAGAAGAATGTACTAGCCTTTAAATGACTGGAACTTGCTTGCCAACTTCTGTTTACCGAGCAATGCCGTCACATTATTTCCCTTTGGTTTTCCATCCACGTCATCAAGATCAATGTCATCTGTAAGACAAAAGAAGGAATAGAAGTGTCATGCACTTGTCTAAAATGTAAATATGTTCAGTGCACAACGAGATAGTGCAAGCAAGCTAAGCATGAGCACAGTTATATGAATATGACGTCTTTTAATTTTCAGCGTCTGATATTCAGAGCCATTTCAGGCTGTCAGCGAGTCATACGAACATAGCACACATGCAGTGCAAGAGTTATAGCAGTACGCCGTTGCATTAAGTTTCCTCTTTATCAGTTTTTGATCTAAAAAAGACATGCACAGCCTCATCTTGCTGAAATCTGATCCCTCTCTTCACTTGTTTTCATTGGTAAAAAGTAAATTAACAATTGAAAGAATTTGCACTTTGTATAAATGATCAGAAACCACTCAGTCAGATGGGCGTAAAGATTTTATGCAGCATTATCCAACATTTGGTCAAGGACTGGCACATCGGCTCACCTATATCCAAGTCAACATCATTGACCTCTAACCCCTTGTCTGTATCTTCAGTTAGAACAGGAAAATTTGCAACTGAGAAAACTGTTGAGAGTTCTTCAGAACTTGCACTCACATCTCCAGCTCCATGAACTGTTTTACTTCCTGTTATCTCTTGGAATACACTTCCAAATATGCCCTGTCAAGAGACAAACCCTTAAAAGAGATTTGCTTCAACGCAAACTGATGGCAAACAAAGACATGACATTGTTGAATATGCACACCTTTTTCTTTTCTTTCTGGTTGACAGGAGTAGTCGACCCATCCTCTGAAGCTATCATATTTTTAGCATAGACTTGTGAAAAAGGATCCAAGTGTCTGAGGGAGTTTATTATAAAAAAATTCAGTTCAAACTTTAAAGAGACGCATGTGGTCCAATCTACACAATTTTTGTCCGTAACTGTTGAAGAACAAAGAGCCTTAGTCCAGAAATAATTTTTTTAAACTCGCCTATACTTTCTTCCTTGACATAGCTATCTATAGCCTGTAGTGCATTTCTTTAGGAGTCGAAGAATTTTTTGGCTTTGTAAAATAATGAAGCACAGTAAAATACCTTTAAGAACCTCTGCCCTTCTTAATTCACGAAGTAGCAAAAAAAGGCATTCCAGTGCACGATGGCGTCCCCGCAAGGTGAGGATCCAGGAAAGGGTCCCACCATAAGGGTGTATATGGCGCAAGCCTTCCCTTGCCATTTTGGCAAGAGGCCGCTCCAAGGACTTGAACCAGTGACCAATAAAGGTCAATAAATAAGTCCTCATGTCATCACAAGAGAAATGCTACAAAAGTTCCATCCTTACCCTGCTTGAAGCAGAAGCTGTTTTAAAGACTGGGTGAGGATACGGGACTAACTATGGAACAGTAACGGTGAAACACGATGATCAATATTTTGCCTATCATTCCAAGCATGTATAGGAGGAGATTTGATGGATAACATATCACCTAACAAATGTTATCCAAGTGAAATGAAATTGGATAAATCTAGGGAGGTTTAGAAGATGCATAAGAGTCACTCAGCCATTTGATGACTATCCCTAGGCTATGATCCGTCCTCTTTCCACGTCTTAAAAGTTGCCTTTTGGATTCTATGCTCACTTAAATGTCAAAGGAAGCGGATTAAAAGGGAAAAAAAATACCTGTATGGTTCATTATGTAGCAGCATTGAAACAATGAAAATTTCCTGATCACTCCTTATCTGAACCAATCACAAACACTTAGATAGCTTGAGTAAACATTTATTCTTAACGAAGAAAAACAAATTTTGAAAAGGACGGTATACCATAATAACTTCTCCCTCTGGAGCAGAGCATAAGTAGTAGTCAGCCAGATAATTTTGTTGCATAGGTGTGTGTGTCAAACTTCTCAATGTAGCTTCTTTAACAAGAGATAGCTCTGGTAAAGACCTAGAATTTACGAGGGAAGCACTATGAAGAATATCTATATATACAAATTACTTAGATGAGATATGTAATCCGGCGAGAGCCCATGAAATGACAGAAAAATACAGAAAATGTACACACAATGAAGTATGAACTGGAGAAGTACACATGCAAATTTTCTGAGATTTCATGTCCCCTATGCTAGTCATAGCCAATGGGGGAGTCCCCATGATATTAAGGTCTTGTTAGTTTTGTGACTTAAATATGAATGGTATAAAAAAAACATTTCACTGGATAAGTACACTGACTTGTCCATTACACGATTATGCACATTTGCATACATTGTTCTTATTAATGATGTCATTAACATATAATCCATACCTTCTTACAGGAACAGGGGTATTCGATTATGCACATGTTCCTGACATGGCTAGTTACTTGGCTGTTTTATGATAACAATTGAGACTTCAAAATAAAAGTATCAATTATCACGCCTATGTGATCACGTTGGGTGTTGAGCGCTCACTGCATAATACAACATTATTTAAGATAGCAGAATTCAACCTACCTTATTTCAACTTTTCCAGATGCAAAGAGAAGCATTACTCCTAGGCTGGAAGAAGTGCAGATCAATGATGCCCAATAACAAGAAGACGAATGAAATTTCTTTTTGTAACAAACCTTCTTCTCCCCCTGAACTGCATGTGGTAGGGAATAAATATATGCAGCTTTTTCAGAACAAAGCAATAATAACTGTGATTTCTGTGATGTATCCTCTGCCAAACCTCCTTTACTTGTATCTGCACAGCCATATATTTAGACACTTTCATCACATATGCCCATCAAGCAGTAAATATATTTGACACCAGA
Organism: Heliosperma pusillum; assembly: GCA_022085475.1. Taxonomy (NCBI): domain Eukaryota; kingdom Viridiplantae; phylum Streptophyta; class Magnoliopsida; order Caryophyllales; family Caryophyllaceae; genus Heliosperma; species Heliosperma pusillum. The sequence goes on along the minus strand of JAIUZE010003188.1, from coordinate 79,514 downwards.
GGAGATCATAGATATTAAATTGTTAAGTACATGCTCGTATTGTTGGTCTCTGTCAAAATATACGTTACCTAAGATCTTCATAAGTAGAGCTCTGGATGGTTTCTTAGGGTGCACTGCATTACTGCTCAGTGTATTTCCGGTATCTGCGTCAAGTGTCCATACAGAAGAATCCCTTGTGGCCACAACTAGTATATTCTTTTCCAAACCAAGAATGTCAAAACATTCAAACTGCAAAGATGTAATATCTGCAGAAAGCACAGTTTCAATTTGCTTATGATATAATACAGAGGGACCTTCCACGTTGATCAGTGAAATCTGCAAAAAACATATCTGAACACATTAACCCTTTGATACTCCATAAATTGATTTTGTGATTTGGCTCGAAAAGTTATGTAAAAACCTTGAAACAAACATCCTGAAAATTTTAAGGTCTTTAAATAGGTGCTTTAAATCTCAATGGACAAGTTGTTCTGCACTAAGAGTAATTTTATTTGAAAGATCCAAAAGTTTATGTATTACTTTCATAAAGACATTGTTTTTCTCCCAAAGGACTAAATTTTATGACCCTGGAACGTTGATGCTCCCCGTTAATTATGAAATTTTTTGATCCAGAAGGACCGGAAAAAAAAAGGGTAAGAGGAAGTGGCATGAATGAAGTACACCGTAGATGGAAGAACGAGACTTAAAAGGGATTCGACACAAGCTTACATTTCCATGTGTGCAACCCACTGCTAGATGACTTGAACCACTTCTTTTATTTAAATGTAGTACAGCTCCATTCACTTTGATATGCTTAACAGTCTGGATGACATGATTGTTTCCTTTCTTTGTAATGCCTGAGTACAAGCAACTCAAAACTCACTGCTGCAAATATAAAAAAAAAAAAAATCGACTCATAATCTTCTAAAATATATGGTAGAAACAAGTTACCTGCTAAAGAGAAAAAACCACTGTCTACGGAAAAGGGTTCTTGCTTAAATTGATACATACGAACCTGTTCTCCAAATACAACAACACAACAAAGCCTTAGTCTCAAAATGGTTCGGGATAACTAATATGAATTATCATCCTAAACCGCTTAGGCGTGAGTCCCAAAAAAAATGTTTTATAAAAACAGAAAGTAAATGAAATAAAATAAATGTAAACGAAACTAGTAAGTTGTAAAAGTAAGAGTAGGTAAGAAAATGTGAAAAACCAAATTCAAGTGGCAGAAAGGTTTTAAATTAAACAAAAGATAATACAAGTTGACAAGTAATAATCTTTTATAAAATAAAAAATATAAGTAGATTAGAAATTCATAATCAAACTACATCCTCCACGCGGATTCTTTCTCTCCTTAATGCCCTCTGCAGTGCCATATTTTCTTGAATCCCCAATCAAGTGAACCCATAGCATTGGAGAGGGTATTGTGGAGAGAACCCACCATATAACAAAATAAAATGCTCTGAAGAATAGTATGGTGGGATTCTTACCATTCCACTTTTATCCCCAGAAAACAGAATCCTTGATTCAGCACAGTAGAAAACAGCCGTAACTGCCACGCCACTTGACGTTGACGATGAATCATCCTCACCCTACAATTCAACAGAAAAGGTTTGGCATATTTAAGAGCCCATTAAGAAAAAAAAAAAAGAGTATCGGTTTTGAAATCATATACGCTTCCTTTTTTGCATATAAGTTCAAATTATTCCTTCCCAATCTTTTTTCGTACTTGCTCAGGATTAACTGTCCACCACCCCTACCCCACCCCTTGTTTTTTCTTTCTCTTGGGTGTATAAGAGGGAGCAGGGTGTGCATGTTGCCATAGCACCTCTTTACAGTTCATCTCGTGTATAAGTAATGTTAGTAATCTACAATTCCACAAATGTGGGACACTGAACTTATAAATACTCAATATTACATCTCACCAATTTGGCCCCAATAAATTGTAGACAGTTTCCACACACAGACTACTAATTTGATGTTATTTGAGTAGTATTTAAGAGTTACAGCATTAAACTCCTTATTCAGTTCCATTTGATTTATTGATATGCATAAGCAAATATTCTTTTTGTATTGAAATATCGCACCCTTGTCTATTTATGTGCAACCTACATGAGAAGTAGAATAACTACAGTAAATACATTCTGATTTCATCAGATAGACATCTTCAATTTGGTAGGTTCTCTTTTCTAAACTGCAATTGAGATACAGAAAATTCATCCTAGAAATAGAGCATACATATCCAAACTGTAATAATGAGATGAGAGAGAACAATTACCAGTTGAGTTAGTGATAGAAGTGGGACTAAGAGAGAGCAACTGACATCCCAAAAATTTATAGCTCCGTCACTATGACCCGTGATATATAAATTCTTGATCTTTGAAAATCCAGTGAAGTGAGATGGAATGAATTGCTTTGCCTCAGATGGAAGAAGGCTTGGTAAATTTTTTGCCACCAACTTGTACTCCTATACAACACCAGATTAGACAGCAGCCAACAAGGAAAAGGATGAACGCGAGGAAAAAAAATGTATTACCTCCATAGCAGAACCAATTATCTTAGAATGATTTGTTAAAAATTGAGCAGAAGTGACAATTGAAGAATAATAGGGAAGCTTTATTGTCATTTCACTTGGTGCTGATACTGAAGACTTTTTTTGGGAGTGCAATAAATACTTCTGAATAGAATGATCATCATAGGCATACATACGACCAGATTTTCCTAGCAAAACTAAAAATCCTTGTTTATGTTTGGACAGCTCATTTGGGCACGAAATGATCTCCATATTAACACATGGCTCAGGAAGCTGAAGCCCAAGTTTAATTGTCTGATTTTCAGTATCTTCACTCAACAAGATCACCTGCAATGAACGCTCAAGAAATGATAGTCTGTTACCAACAATTTATAGAGAAAATAGAGGGGAGTAGACCAAAAAGAATGACAGAGTATTGGATCAAAGAGCCCGCCAACATTAAAATACAGGCTGAACTCAAGAATATTTAATGACCTGATCTTTGGAAGTTGGTCAGTTGATGCAGGAAACAACAAAGTACACCCATATAAGAAAGCACCAAAAATAGCTTAAGAGGTGTTGGAAAACTCAAAACTGAATCCATGTACCTGAACCAAGTCCATATGAGTGGAATCAGAGGCACTGATAACATATAGCCGATTAGCTTTCCCATCTGAGTATACCCACTTGAATGATGCAATTGGAATCTTTTCCAATTTATAACCTAAATTGAGCTTTGAAGCAGGAACAATTTGGGCATTGCAAAGCTCCCCAGATTTTGAAGAACCACTTCCAGCGTTTGAATGAGGGAAGATACTGTATAGTAAAATATCCCCAGTGTTGTAACCAACAGCAACTTTACTTCCAAATGGGCAGACCCAGCAAGTAGAAGTTACACTTTTTGTTTCATGGGAAAGTAGTTGTGTTGTAGATCCACCTGTTGTACACATAGCTTTGCTTTCTTGTATTGCCCATAATACCATCAGCCCGTCCGCAAATATCAGCAAAATTCTGCTCATGAACAGCGAAGATGGAAGGAATGTAATACTTATTTCAAGAAAAAGCGAACAAACAAGAGATGCAAGTGTTGTATTTAGGTTTGACTAGAAACCAGCAACCAAAAGAAAAAAACCTCTATTCTTCTACAAGCTAAGTACAAAAACCACAAAAGTGAAGATCCGGCTTGTTCATTTTCTCAGCCTGATGAAGGCATGTAGCTCCCTCAAAAGGTTCATTTTGCACTATGATGCTGCATCAAAAATATGTAGTCTTAACCAAGGATGAAAGGTTCTAGACTTCTTCTAGCGGGTACCACAACAACATGTCAGGGATGTTACCCTCCTTAGTGATGTTATCCTCTCACAAACTTAGAAAGTACTCAAACAATGGCACTTTGATTGTTTTCCAATGAGATTGGTAAAATTTAGCAATGATTGGTAAAAACGTTTATGGCTAAATGGCGCAACGTAGCACCAGTAGCACCACCTCATGAATGTTACACACGCAGAGTAAGTTTTTCCCTTGAAGAGACTGTTCAAGATATACTTGCAGCCCCAATTTATGACACACTATATCAACCAATTAGGAGCAGCAGCTAAAAAAAGTAAAATATTTAGTTAAGCCATCATAATCTCTGTATAAATGGGTCATTTAACAAAAGTCAGTCAGTCATTACAATTTTAAAAAAGGCAAGTATGTAAGCAACTTGTGACATATCAGGCGAGACCCTTCCATGAAAAACGTTAGCAAATTTGGAGCTCATAAAAGCCCTTGTTATTTCAACCGTTGCAGATACTCGACCAACATGCCAAGGAAATAAAAATGATAGGACATTAGCTGGATAAACTACCTCTCGCTTTCTGCAGTAGGTTGGGGCAATATAAACCTTACAGGAGATGCAACTTCATCTTTACTTATAATTCCTGAAACAAACAAGTACTGCATCACAAACATTCTATCTCTCTCTGTTGCTAACTAGTTTTTTATGTTTATATAATTACTTGGTGATGCTAGCTATTTTCTTATTCAGTAACAAGCGCAAAATGGTACGCATTTGGAGATCAGTATCCGTTCATCAGTTTAGCCTTCTGAAGTACTGAATATTCCTTAAAATATGGTATAAATGAGTGTGGCATTACAAATTTAAATAGATGAAAATCACGCAAGTCAGGGAACTCACCATGTGAAGCTGAGTAAGGGATGCAGTACTTCATCTTTTCGAGACGAAATGATTCTTGATCAAGCTTCCATATAGTTACAGTACCAGTTGATTCTCCAACAAATCTGTCAAGAGAAGTAAAATAGAAGTGCCAGTTAAGTCTCAGTAACAGGCTGGAAAATACTCGCTCTTAGTTCAAGTACATCTCCTTTGCTCTCACTTTCCTTTGAACACTAGATGAAAAGCACATCAGGGCAACATCACAACAGCATTTCAAAAATATCCATGGAATCAAAATGCTTACATGAACTGCCGCAGTACAGAAAAAGATGTGATCTCTTCACTGGATTTATGAACGTGACACAAAATCTTTCTTTCTATGTTCCAGACCTAATTGTGAGACAGACAGGGGAGGAAAACATGAGTGTAAAAAAAACAAGGAAAAACAGAACATATTAACCATTGGGTTTTAGCTACCTCAATTCTATCTCCGAACGTCACATTGAAAAGCACGCCGGAGTTGGGAATGAACTACACAAAGCCATGAATTAGTTACTGTAGTAAGAAACTGGTGAACAAACAAAGGCTATACAAGAAGTGATAGAACTGAGCATATAAAATTTCAAGAGTACTGGATAGCAAAGAAGGCCAAAAATGCAACCTGTAAGAACTTGCTAGGTTGCTCATCATCAGACTCCAATAATGCTTGCGTGTTATCTTTACCGAGCAGCTTGACTTGCCCTTGCCTGTAAAAATAACAAATCTACTGCAACTTAGTTCTTATAAGAACAATGCGGTAAAGCATACATATTACCATCCACTATACAACATATTTGATTGGGCTTGAAATGTCATCAGATGACAGCCAAATAAGATCCATAGGCAATGGTCTTCAAGTATCATAATGAAAAGCAATGTCAAATAATTGCTTATAATTATAACTTCAGCAGAAGTAGATTACAATGCAATCTGCTCATGCAGTTGAATTACGCAAAACATATACGAATATTTTTTATCAAGTAAACAAGGACTAGAGTCAGGTACCAACCTGGTTGACAGAGCAAGTATCTTCTGAGCAGGATCATAAGCTAACGTAGTAGCAGCAGATGGAATTCCATGATGGAAAGTGACATGAGGATTGACATCTTCAGGTTTCAGAGACTCTGAGTAACCCCCGGTCTAGACGAGAAAAAGTGCCATCAGATACGATCAAGTTAAGTACTATGAGAATAACAATCAATAATGCTAAGCTCAACTGGCAGAAGGGGACAAGACCTAGCAAAACCGAGCCAGCTCAAATGACCAAACACAATCCATACTCAAACAGGTTAATCTGAATATGGCCCTAAGGGCCTAAACCCAATGGACTAATCTGACAAGAACTTTGATGGTAACACGAGCGAATCATATACGACCACAGAATGACTTGACGTGGCCCGCTACGACCCAACCCCAATAAACATATATCTACTCATTCAAAATGCTAATCTACATATTGCACTAAATCCAGTTTCCCAGAAACATGTGAAAAATATTGAGATTCTGGTTCATGATGAAATAGAGTGTGGACTAATTCTCCAAGCTACTATACTTGAACACTAACTCACGCTCTCACCAAGGCGCTCTTGGACAATGAAGCTCTGATACTCATTTTTCAAGTTGGCATTTCGCGTCTTCTTGCACCCACTTGACGGGCATTAAGAAAGCACTTCAAGAGTGAGGACCTATACCCAGTTTATTGCAGGAAATCCTGTGTATTGTATTATGATTGATCTTATATCTTAGGATTGTTTACACACGCGTTTTATATGAATGAAAACAATAAACCCTCAATCAAAATCTCCTGTCTCTTTTTCTCTTGTTTGCTTCAGATACTATACAGATACCATAGCTGTACAAGTACAGTCTTCCAATATGCTTGCTACTTGCTAGTTCTCCCTACTACGTATCAAAGCATGTTAACTTCCCAAACTATTCTATTACCATTCTCTTCCGAGGTAGTTTGAAAGTCTTTCCGTCTGCAACGATGAAATGGGCTGATTTTTTTTCACATAAACGACTGATCAAAAGACAATACACGAATTATGGGCAGTGGCATACAGAGGGGTTTGAACTTCGAACGACAGCCCTCGAAATGATATTTTCGAAAATTTTAGTTAAAATTTCCGTTCACTTTAAATTCTAGTTCCGCCCCTGATTATACGGAAACCAAACACAACAAGTCATTTATCATCATTTATTTTACAACAGATCCAAAATTCAAAAGGCGCCTAAATTATTAGACACCAAAAACTCCTGGATAACTAGAGATCAAATACCAAGCTAACGTAAACTTAAATTTCAAAAGTACCAATTATTTGTTTAACTTTAATTAAAATAGGTAAAACAAATGATTGAAACGGAACGAGTATTATCAAGATTTTCTAGAAACAAACCTATGTAAACTTTAAATTCAAAAGTAGAGTTACTCATCTGTCTCAATTATTTGTTTAGCATTCATTAAAATACATAAAACAAATGATTGAGACGGAACGAGTATTTATCTAAGATTGAGTAGAAACGAACCTTCTTGGTGGCCTTTTCAACAAGTTTGTTGACAAACATCTTGAGAATTAAACCAACAATTTGATTTGATGGTATAGGAAAAGGAAACCAACATAAAGAGAGGGAAATACTACAAAGGAGTTATTTATTTATTTATTAGAGACAAAAAGCATTAGTGACAAAATCAAATAGAAATAAGACGAGAGACTATGGAAGACTTAAAACTGGTAACGGTTGATTTCATATAAGGAGTAGTATCTTTTACTTAATGATGATTCTATATTAATTTGACTTATTATATAGTAGAAGTATAATATAGTAATAGTAATTAATTGGATTCATATTCATAACATGAATTTAGCACTGTCAGTATTTATTTCATTTAATAGTACAGTGTAATAAATTAGACGGGTGTCCAGATGAAACTAACAATTTTGAATTTTTTGGTTTACTAACTTCAAACATTTTCACTACTATTTCAGAGGAAAAAACATTATACATCGGAGGTACTATCTCAGAGTAGTATCATTTTGAGTTTTTGTGCATTTTTTTCGAGCTTTTAAAAATTTATAAATTATATTTTATATCTTATATATGATGTTTTTTGAGTTTTATTATAATTTTTTTGAGCTTAATGTTCAAATTAATAAACTCAAAAACTTTATAGTATAACTCATAATTTTAATACTATACTCAAAAACTTTATTGTAAAACTCAAAATTTACATTATATGTGGCAGTACATCAGAGGTACAATCCAGTTACTACTATTTCTGGGACATTAAAAAAAATATGAAATTTTCTTACTGTATTTAGTTTTTTTTAATGATAAGTAACTTGCCTAATTCATAATAATAAACCATTAATCATTACTCTTTAGAGAGTAACGGGGTGTAATTACATAAAGTATTTTATAATCGGAAGGATAAATATCATTGTTAAATATAGTGATTTTCACTTTATGAGTCTTAATTATTTTCAAAGTCCGTTTGTTCAATGATGGATTTAAGGGGCTAGCAAGGGCGTTTGCGGCCGTTGAACATTGGAAAATCCAAAAGTATTAATCCAAATTTATCGTATAGCATTACATGTTCGCATGTCTGAAACAAAACTAACTCGAAAATACATCATCTTAACATTTAAATTAAAATATTTATGGTCTCTTTCACATTAGAACCACAAATTCTCATTTAAAACGGGCCGTATCATCACAAGCTGAAGACGAATAGTGTCCCTCTCACAATATGCTCAAGTATAGGGCAAATAAATGCCCCCACTTGCACATTATGAGAGGAGCATTGTTAGTCTTTAAGTTGTGACAGATAGTGTCCGTCTTCAATAAGACGAGTTGCATTAGAATAACGGGACCGTAATGCAAGGGAAGTGATGGTTAGTAATCAAGGAATTGGACGGTGATTAGTGGGGGCCTATTGGGTATTAGGGCTTAACACGTAGGAAGTAGCAGATTTAATAGATGAAATCGATGGGATTAGAAGTTTACAACAGGTGGATTGGCGAAAGTGACCCAACTGTTTTATATTACCAGGATCACAATAAACCATCTTGTACAAAATGCTAATCATGTGGGTCCTTCTCAACCCTCATTCTCCCTAATTTCTTCCCTTCCAAAGGAAATGGAATGGTGGGGATTTTGAGATCGTAGTTTACGCATATAAAATCTATATCGGTAAATATAAATGACTAATTGTTACTCGAGTGTAACATACTCGTATTTACTTTTTACAGAGTATCATAGAAAAAGCAGTAGGTCTTCTTTAAGACGTTACTAGTTACTACATGTCTTAAACTTAAGACGGGTTAGATACTCCCCACTTTTGTATATAAGAATGTGTATATCTTATAGCTAATTACAGTATGACACTCTTCCTGATTAATGGTTGGATTGTTCCTACTTCATACCGCTCAGATAAATGAAATTAGAAACAAATATGGCATAAATCATAACACAAATTGGGTGCAATCATGACTTCCAAGAGGATTTACTGCATTACACCAAAACCAGTGCTTAAACAGCTTACGTACTCGAGTTGCAAACAGCCAAACACAGTTAGAAACAACAATGCAATGTTCATCACAACATGTCATTTGCAGAAACCCCAGTTATCAAACCAGATATGAAAAGAAATACGTAACCTTTTAAAAATTCTGTAAAGTAAACCTAAAATATTGAGGGCTTTTGTGTTAAGAAAGGAATAGAGAGAAGGAAAGACACATTCCCTTTTGGTGTTTTTTATTAAGTATGATTCCCTTGCACTCATTGGCTTTGCCCCCACCCCTGCCCTAGGATATCCCATTCCGAGCCTTTACCACCTGCCTAACCACTGCGACTGCCCCTGTCACAAACGTTGTCGGCAGCCCTTCCATCAGCGCCGACAACCAGCTCACATGCCCTTGCCACTAATCAATACCCCACCCAAACCCCTACAACCAACACTCCAAAACCTTGAAATCCAACACCCCCGAGATCTTCTCCATCACCCTCGATAACATCAGGCACTAGTGATTTCAAGGGTAGTTAATGTTTATTCAAAAAAAATTGGGGGTTTGGGTGGGGTTTCAGCGGTGATTGTTCAACGAGTTCGGGAGGGTTTGATAGGTGGACCTGGGTACTTAATGTTTATTCCCTGTCTTAGTTAGTAACCAAACAGCCATGAAAATACAGGAAATACAATTACTTTCCCTTTCTTAATTTCATTCCCCTTTACTTTGATATACCAAACAGTCCAAAACCCCCTAATTGTAACCAACATATCTATAACTATGGAACATAACATCACATCAACTATATACAGTTCTTTATTATGCTGCCTAGCCAACATCCAAGACTATGGAGCTATCAGCCGTACAATTCTCTATAGTGCTACCATTACAATAATTCCACAAGATGCTTGAAGATCAAGTAAAATAACAGTTGTCTGTTCATCAAGTAATCAAGGTTAAGGAATCAACGATCACAAAGCAAATACGCCAATACTATCAGAGAGCATTCAGATACACAATAATCAAGAAAGAAACAGCAACTGAAGAACATTATCTAACTAGGAAATCGTAACTGATATTATCGTTGCCAAGATGAAAAGGCTACAAGCAGTAATCACTAAAGTCATGAGTATAGAATAACATATACTCATAGTATGGGGAAGTGAAAACACGAGAGTTGTACTCTACACAGTCACTAGATATCAGTAACAATCACATCACAATCCACGGCAGATCTTAATCATCCCGCCCAATCTAAAAAAGATGTTAGCCACAAGAGTACAAGACTTGTAGACAGATTGTTCTGCGTTGGGGATTATCAAGATTTCAACTAAAAATGGTATCTAATTATCTATTTTCATATACTTAAACTGAATTCAATACTTGAAATTAACAAATAGAACATCGTCGACAAGGAGGTCAGTTCTGTGCCTAAGATTTCAAGATTTTCAACTAGAGGTGATGAGATTTTGGGATTTCAACATTAACAGTGACCTTATGTTTGATGCAGTGAATGAGTAGTATGAAACTAATAGAAATGAAGAAACGAAATAAAGGAGAGGATGAATAATAAAAGATGAAATAATGCTGAACTTCAGAAATATTGTTGCATGAATTCCTACCACACAGCAAAAATGAAGCAAAGATAGTGTTCACAAAAAAAGTTTGAAAACTCAGTTCTAACCCTATACCGCAAACAGCAGAAAAACCATATAGTATGGCATCCTAACAAGAACACTTTGACACACTTAAGACCTGGGCTTCTCCTTCTTTTCCTTGAAAAGGGCAAGAAGTGACACACCAGCAACCTTAACAACCTTGAAACGAACTCCGGGAATATCTCCAACAGCATGACCCTTTCGTCCAAATCCAGCAATCAAAACCTCGTCCTACACATAGAAGTTTATGAAATTGAGTAAGCTATCAAACACGAAAAAGAAAGCCTAGAAGCATTTATAACCGAAGCTGAAAATTACAATACAGAGTATTGTCCCTTAGCTTTGTTGATCAACGAATGTAACTTTACCCAATGATTATTTTTTACCCTGATATATGAAGAATTACAATGTACAGAGTACAATAAATCATGTTCGATTTACTATGATTTCAAAAACCTTGTACATTGTACATGGTGAGAATACTGGTGAAAGTCAGAATCATCTGACCAGCAAAGTCAACTGGAACAATATACCAATTGAGAGAGTAAAATCCAGTAAAAAACTTACATTCTCTTCAATGAAGTTCAAACAACCATCATTAGGCACAAAAGCAGCAATCTTCTTTCCGTTCTTGATCAGCTGCACTCTAGCACACTTACGGATAGCAGAATTAGGCTGCTTAGCTTCAATACCACTGCACATCAAGAACGAAAGAGTTCAATTAATCGACATACACAGCAACCTAGTGGCTATAAAAATTCAATATAACACAAAACAAAAGGCTTACATCTTCTCGAGGACAATGCCCTTGGCGTGGGATGATCCAGAAAAAGGCTTCTTCCATTCATTGCCTTGGTGAGACTTTTTGTACTGTTTGTCAGCCCACCTCTGATTCCTTCGGTGGGACTTGAGCTTACGGGCAGCTCCCATACCACGTGTCTTCCTGAATAACAAACATCAGACTCGTTGTAGATTCATCGAATCACCAATATGACCAACATATGTCTGATCAATCTATAATGTTTTAATATAAAATCTTTTATCCCATCATGACCCTTCAGTAACAGCTCACATACCCGTGTCGAACACTTGACACTAGGACGCTGGTCAGACACTCGGACACTTCATTTTAGACCAAAAACGTGATTTTTTTATCATAAAATAGACTAATTCCACATTTGGGAATACACCTGTGTCGAACACTTCTAACCGAGTCCAAGCAACAGCAGCCATTTTAATATTTTCCATTGAATTTTGTAAACTACTCCCTCCATTCAACTCCAAATAAACCATTTTTCTACACTATTCATGAGAAAAATGGAAACTTCATAATTCTTGCAATGATTTCAATCATTGAAAAAGAATGCAATAAACCAAAATTTTGTTTGGATATGAATTGAATGAGTATTATATAAGATAAGTGATTATTTTACAAATTTTAGCATGTCAGAACTGTCAAATAGTCTCAAACCTAAGAATAATACTCCGTATGAAAAAAGAATAAATTTTAAAACTACCCATTAATCTTAAATCTATAACAAACTCATTCAATTAAAAAAAAAATGATCAAAGTAAAATCAATGAACATAAAATGAAGAAAGAACAAAAGTGGGTTGAGAGAAGAATTACCCCATGATTAAATTGAAATAATGTGTATGAAAATGCGAGTGGTTGGAGTTGTGGAGAGCTCTGTGCAAATACAGGAGTGAGGCGCAGCGATTAAAACTTTCAACTAAAGGTGAAGGTGATTTATATATTAGGGTTTTTCAATTTTGGGGAGGTATCATTTTGAAGCTTTAGGGCTTAGTAATTTGGGTCTTCCATTATGTTGGTCTAACTTCTGGGATTTGTTTCTGGGCCTCTTTATTGGGTTTTATTATAGATTAGTATAGGACTAACTAGGAATTGGGAAGGGGGCTGGTTAACATCGACGACGTTTTAGGAAACATCGACGACGTTTTCATTACAAAAGACGATAATGCCCTTATGCACTTAAACTCTCTATCTCTCTTCTATCTCTAATTCTCCCAAAATCAACTAATTCAACTAAAAAAATAAAAAAATTACAACAACAATTTTACTAAATCGAACAACAACAATTTCACTAAATCGAACAACAACAATTTCACTAAATCGATTATCATGACGGACGAACAATCTTCAGCATGTTTACAAATTAATCAAAATTTAAATTTGTCATTTTTTTTCCCGGAATCTGTTAATTGTATGTTTATACTTAATTAAGTTAATCGATTTACGTTACGTCTTAGTTAGTTAAAATTCAAATGCGGATTTTTAAAAAAAAAACTGGAAAAAATACCATGGTCAGACGAAAAACTGGATGTCATGGACCATGGCCAGACATCCATTTCCAACGTCTAGCCATGGTCAGACGTTGGAAATGGACGTCCAGCCATGGCCAGACATCCATTTCCAACGTCTGGCCATACTTATTACAATTAATAAAGGTGATTCTATACCATTAAACTTTATAAGCAGTCTTCGAAAAAAGGAAAGAACTATTATAGAGAGAAGTCTAATTACGCAGAATGCACCTTTAATACTGCATTATTACCTATTAAGTTAAACTTACCAATGATCTATCCTCCATCGGATTGGACTTTCAATCGTGATAATATGGTCAGACGTTGGAAATGGATGTCTGGCCATGGCTGGACGTCCATTTCCAACGTCTGACCATGGCTAGACGTTGGAAATGGATGTCTGGCCATGGTCAGACCTTCATTTCCAATGTCCCACCATGGTCAGACGTGTGAAATGGATGTCTGGCCATGGTCCATGACATCCAGTTCTTCATCTGACCATGGTGAGATGATATTGTTTTTTTTATAATCATGATTAATAACATTTTACGTATGTAGATTATGATTTACTAATATATATTATTTTATTGGGAAACCATGGACGGACTTTTAATCAAAAAATTCAAACCATGGGCGAATTTTTTTTTTTTTTGGAAACCAACCATGGTAGGATTAAAATTCTGGAAATCCCACCATGGTTGGACAACCAAATCACACGTCCCACCATGGTGGGATGAAAATTCTGGAAATCTCACCATGGTTGGACGTGTGAAATGGTTGTCCAACCATGATGGATTTCCAGAATTTTAATCCCACCATGGTTGGACAACCAAATCACTTGTCCCACCATGGTGGGACTTGGGGAAAATTTTTTTTCCCCCATGGTTGGACGTGTGATTTGGTTGTCCAACCATGGGGGAAATTTTTTTTTCCTCCAATTTTCAAAGCGGGAAGAAGAAATCGGAAATAAATTCAATTATTTCTATCTTTATACCTATTATTCATACAAATCTAAACAACAAATTACTAACAACAAACAAATCAAACTAAACAACTACAAGATTTTACAACAAATCTAACAAGAAAACAAACTAAATACTTTGAAATAATTAAAAACTAAGAACAAACAAATTACAACAACTTTAATTAAATCAAAAACAATCTAATACAAACTAATTACAAACAACTTTAATTAAGTCAAAAACAATCTCATACAAACTAATTACAAACAACAACCTAATAATTACAAGTTTAATTAAAACAAAAACTAACTAACAACAAACAAATTCTAACAAATTAAACTAGAACAATATAACTAGATCTACAAAACAAAAAAAAAAGGAGAAAAACTAATCGGTGGGTGGACGGCGGGAGGCGGCAGGTAACGGTGGTGGGGGACGGCGGGGGGGTGGACGGCGGCCGCAGTGGTGGCGGTGGTGGTGTGGGAGAGGGTGAGGTGAGTGTAGTTGTGGGTTTTGAATTTGAGAGAGTTTTTGTTTTAGAGAGATAAAGGATAAGGGCAAGTAGCGTCTTTTTTATGAAAAACGTCGTCGATGTTTCCTAAAACGTCGTCGATGTTTTACAATCCGGATTGGGAACGGTCATCAACGACTTGAAGCCCGAACTTCTTTTCGCAGTATTATGGGTCGGGTTAGGGTATTCATAGGGATGACAATGGATAGGATCTGGATAGGGTCCTATAAGATCCAGATCCATATCCATATTGTATATGCTGGATCCAGATCCGCCCCATATCCGCAGGGTCCAAAATTTTCAGATCCATATCCAGATCCGTGGATCAGGGTAGGATCTGGGTCCCAAATGGATCCGATCGTTTTCAAAATATTTTATTAAATTATTCATTTTTAAATGTAATTTTTCTATTAAAATTACATAAAATGTATTAGAATGTTAAATAAGATTATAAGTATACATTATATCGACATTTAACATAATAAAGTAACTAATTACCGCGTAAGTTATTATTTGGATGAGGAAAAAGTTAATTTACAAATATTTAAATTGTATTATAAATTAAGAATGACCTGTGAAATAAGTAAAATGACATATGAGAGTTGATTAAATTAGAAAATATCAGCATTATAAACTTTAATTATCCTTATATAATCAAAATAAATTAAAAAAAATAAAAGATATGGATCCGTGGGTAGGGTCTGGATCTTAACAACAAGATCCATATCCAGATCCGCCTAAATTTTTTAGGATCCATATCCGACCCATATCCACTGGATCCATAAAAATGAGATCCATATCCGCTCCACCAGGGTCCGGATCCGCGGATCTGGATAGGGTCCTGGATCCATTGCCATCTCTAGTACTTATTCATGTCAGGTTTGTGTCATAATATCTCAATCGTCGCGATTGTTTTTATATAAAATAAAATAGTCAGGATGCGCAGGTCCGACACATCACATACACGCCTATGTTCCACATCCACCCTTAGGTCTGGACGTGTATGTGTGGGAACTACACATCCTAGCCTTTTTTATTTAATAAATTCCAATTCCTTTTAAGTTGATTTCATTACACGCCGGATTAGTTACATTGTTACAATTAGATGTTTTGATTATTTGAAAAAATCGATTCGCTTTACATCGATTAGTTTAACATTGTCCCACTTATTAATTCGTCATTTTGATTTTAGAAAAAAACAATTCATTCTACGTTTAATTATTTCAACGTATTTCGATTTGTAAATAAATCAGATCAAAGGCTCTTCAATTGTTTGTTATTGACTATTAGTTATTTAGTTGTTAGTTTCAATGTGTATATTTAATTATCTGTCGATGGTCTAATAGAATTGTTTGGGGGTGGGAGAGGTAATTTGGGTAGTTCATTAAAATTGTCGATGATCTTTAGCAACTGGGTTGCTTAGTTGATTGACAGTTGGTTTCACTTGTGATGGACTTATCCGTCACAAGCTTGTGGGATTCAGATAGTTTCTCACTTGCGCTAGCACCTGCCTTCTTGTGAGAACTTGTGATCTATATGTCCGTTACAAATAAAAATTTGTGATTAAGGAATAGCGCCAGACCTGTCTAGCTGACCATTTGAGCTGGTGATGCTTTTTGCCCTACAAATGAGACCGGATCCGAAACCAAATAACAAAAGGCTAAGACTAGAGACAGGACGAGAGAGTAGAGAGTAAAGAGTAGAGACTAGAGAGTAGAGACTAATCCAATCCATGTCACACACTCTCCGCGGAACAAAGACATTGGGCAATTAAATTACTGTAAAATAGTGTGTACGAAATATAGGGAGTACATGACTGACTGACTACATGGGGAAATGCAAAGTTAGAGAGTACGTATTCAAGTTACTAAGTTAGCAGCACTGCAGAGTAGAATTGTAGAACAGACAGAACAAGCTACGCTACGAACTATCCGTTACAAGCTAAACACGGATAGTAAGAGTTTTCAATGAGAATTTGTGACGCTACAAGTCTACAACTACAAGCCTACAATACTCCATATGCAATTTCCCCGCCATTTCTTTCTTCTTTATCTACTCTCCCAATCTCCTCTCTTTTTTTCTAGAGTTTTATTTCTCTCACTTCCTTCATCCTTCTCTCCATATCATCAAATACATTTCTCTCCTCTTGCATTTGTTTCTTGCTGGTATGCTCCTCACTCATTACTCCTTCGTTCTTTATACTTTACATTTTTGTATTAATGCTCAAATTAAACCATTTTATGCTCTAACACGTCCTTTTTGTTTTATTTACGTCTTATATATTCTCTTTGTGTAAAGGAAGCCATAAGGGCGAATATGATGTTGACGGGTTTGAACCCAGGTCATGACTCATGAGTAGTTGAGTACCATCAGTCATGACTTTATCATCACTCATTACTTTACTAGCTAATTAAGCTAGCTTATATCTGCAATATTCTATTGTATTCATTTGAAAATAATTGGTCGTCTTCTATATCGAGTCGCAGTAGCCCACCTCAGTCAATTAACTAACACACTTTCTCATTTGTGACTGCACTATTCCGTCACAAGCTTGTGACCTCTAACGTAAGTGGGAGGGAGCTGTGACATTAGCAATGTTCAAAATACGAGTCAGACCGGTTATCGGACCGGTCGGGTCGGATCGAACATGACCAATTTTCATCCGATCCGGCCCCCTGGTCATGCATATTTAACCAACCAGTCTTCGGTTCATTCCCAACTTTAAAAAAAAGTTGGTTTTAATCCGGTCAAGTCTCCGGGTCTTGAAAAAGTTATAACCTATCTTCGGGTCAAAATAATCCGGTTCGGTTCAAAGCCGGTGCACACCCAGTGAGAGGTCAATAGGTCAGAAGCTTGTGACGGTTAAAGACGTTATAACTGACTAATTTGTAGCCCCAAGTTGGACATAACACTAATACTTCGTAATCAATAAAATGGTATCCTCAACCTCAAGTAGTCAAGTTAGACACAAGATTGATGTTTGATCAATAAACTTGGCATCGCCAACTAGTACTTTTTGTGTTCTTCCTTTTTTTTAATTGCATATTTCTATTTAAGAGTTAAGTCCGTTGTAAGCGTGAAACAAATCTAAATCAACCCATTGAAGTTTACAGTTAGCAATCAATATTTTTTACACTTAGAAAATTAACTTTAGACCCATGTCATGCTTACAAAGGACTTCAGAGAAGGATTATAGATTTATAGGGATGAATTCCTGAACACAAATTCTCATTTGTGACGGTAATTATCTGTCACAAGGAAGATTAATTGTTTCCTGAAGTACTTGTTTGCTGGCAACAACTGAACCGTTTCTACTTCTCGAAATTAATTACTACTGTTTTTTCACAAATTCATTAATTAACTCTTTTCCGTTACATATCCCCTCCCTCCACCTCCATTTCCATGCATTCTCTTCATTAATCACCCTTTTAATTAAATCGTTTCAATATACGGACTAAAAATAAAAAAATTCACATAATATTTGATTTGTTTTGGTTAACCTTTTTTTTTGTTTTTTTAAAGTATATGTATTTAGCATTTGGCTTGGGAAACTGATAAAGTAAAAGGAATAACAAAAATATGAAAAAAGCAAGATTAACAAAACATAACGTAGTTTAGAAGAGATCCTTACTAATTTGTTAAAAGTAGAGAATTATAAACTAAGTAGTACAAAAGGGTACATTACAAATATAATTTTGTTGAGTTAGGAATATTATGCAGGTTGTTTATTTATTGCTTGTTATCTTTACTTCCTAGTTACTTATGGCTTTAATTATGTATTCTTCCTTTTAATTTAACCCTACCCTTTTGTTGTTTTAGTATATTTTGGGTGAAGAAACAATACTAAGACTGGAGTAAAAAGAAGGAAAAGGTAAAAAAAAGTAAAGAATTAAGTGAAACAAAGTGGGTATTTGCTGTTTTTTGTTTGTGTTATCTTTATTTGTTTTATTTGTTTTATTGAGATAGTTACATGTTATTGCTTTGTTTAAAATGTTTCTTATGTGGGATGGGTTGGTGCAAGTGGGGGTTGTTTCAATGGAGTTTCCTTGAAGGGATTGTATTGTTAGCTATGGATATGGATATGTGATGTTGTCGAAAATTAGTCATCATTATATGTTATTAGTAGTTGTAAACTCTTTTCATTCCTTCTTTGAACCTGTATTGCATTGCAGACATCGGTCTGCACGTGTCAAAACTCAGAATTACTCGGAAGATTACTCGTGTTGCACTCAATGCAGACTCCGAAAGCTAGGTAATATAACATGTTTGTTAGCTGTTTTACATGTGCTTTAAAAATGGTGATGTTCTGTAATCTGTTTTGTTTTACATGTGTATGGCCGCTTCCTCTTTTCCATTGCCGATAGCTTGGCAAGTGAAGTAGATAAGCATGTGATGTACTCCATTGGCTTTTGTAGTTTTCTTGCATATATGTTGACTGTTGTCTTAGTACCACTCTTAGGGTGGTCACAAGATGCCTTGTCTAATTTACTATAGAAACCTATCTGTTTGAGTAACTGACTTTGAAAGGCCCTTCGTGTCTAGGGGAATTTAGCACGTCGTCATACACCCTAACCAATGAAACAATCTGCAATTGACGACAAGGCGCATATGCAATCGTGATAGATGGGGTGCACCATGCACCTAATTTTTTTTTTCAATGTAGAAACCGAAATCACGTGTGCTGTTTTGATTGCTAATTAGTAGGGGTTATTCAATAAGCTGGTATTTTTTTAGCAATTTATGTAATAACTGAAATTTTGTAGAGTGAGTCTTTTAATACCTAGAACCTCTTCGCCAATGGTTGCTTGCTGAGATTCACTTCAATTATCTATAGGCCTATAGCTCTTGGACGTGAACTTATTACAGTTCATTAATCGGATGTTCCTGAAATTATTCGGGCCTTCTTAGCTGCGTCTTGTTAGTGGGTTGATGTGCAAATATACTAATGTCAGTGAAATATCTTTGATATATTGTGGCGATTATTGTTTTTTGTAGAGGCCTGCTTTTACTGTGACAAGGTTACAATCAAAATATATATCATTCATGCTGAGTTTATGGCTATGGTTGGTCATATACTCATATGCAGTCCATTTCTATTAATGTACAGAGTTTAAAACTAAGAATGTACTCTATTCTGTAACATCTTCCAATTTTCCTTTTCGGTCTATCTCTTTGATATCTTCAATTCTCTATCATGTAAGCGATCCACTTATTTTTTGCTTATTGTTCATAAATCATGTGCCGTAGTTGGACATATAAGAAATCCATGAAATGTAGGTAGTAGAAAAGATGCGCCGTCTTCAAGCCTATTACAAACTGTTTGATTTATGACTTGGCTCAGACTATGCTAATTGCTGTTTCATTTTTTGAACAGTAAGAATGGTTCAGTGGAAGTGCCCCATCGGACGTCTCCTACCTCGCAAACATCCCAGAAGTCGTCTGCCTCGACAAATAGAACTTCTCGACAGCTTAAGGCTGCAAGATTTGATTCTAGCTCAGTGGCTTCCCCAAATGCATCAAATAGAACACCTAAAAAAGGAAATCCTAAACTCGTGGATCGTGGATCTCCACGAAGTCCTATGACCGAGGTATTTCATTCAATTCACATTTAGTATCGACTTCTGAAAGCTGGATATGATACAGTCTCAGGAATCTGTTAGTTATAAGATATATAAGTAATATAACCCTTACTGGCGGAAGTCTACTGCATTTCTTAGTTGACTGTTATGAACTTACATATAAAATAAAACTTCTGCATCTGACTGCGAGTCTGCGATACCTTTTGTTTATTGTGTTCTAACTTTACACAATTCTGTCGATTTAAGTAGAACTACTGTTAGTGATAATGATCACCGGTCATTTAAGTGCATTTGGGTTTTCATGTCAAATTCGGTTTGAGCTCGGAATCGATATAATGTGAGTAGGAGAGTACGGAGTGTACGCTTGTATAATCGGAATAATCGAGTTCAAGGTTAAATTGGATAAGGTAATGATAAATGAGTTTATCATGTAGTGTAAAAGACATAATTCTAAAGTGTAAACGATGTATATTGTGTTTCCTAATGGGGTACCCATTATATACTCGGGGATAAGTTTATCGAACAATTAGTGGAATTCAAGAAAGGAAAGTTAAGAATTGGGCAGTTGGGTGCAACCCCGATCGGGGTGGGCCTGGCCCCGGGTGGTTCTATGTGCTCGTTGCTCTACTTTGCATGGCTGATTACTACTCGATCGGGGCCGGATATCGTCTTCTTGCGTGTGGCACTGCATGTGCATGTCAGTTGATATGTTTGTGTTGGTTTGAAATGTAACAAACTAACAGACTTATCCATTTTCTAATATATTATATTTCACATACATGTTACATATATATAAGAGGAGTGTGAGAATTATTGTTGAATTTGTGCCTTGAATTTCTTAGTTGTTACTTCGAACGACTATGTTGATTTGGGCTTATGGATCTGTTTTGACCTTATTCTAGATTTTTTGTATTAGGTTTTAGAGAATGTTATATAAACTCTCTAAGCCTTACACTATCAGTTATGCATAGTTATGCATATCATACCCTGTGGACGTAGCTAAAAATCCGTGTGTTATTTTCTTTATTTTTTTTTTTCGCATCTGTTATAACAAATTAATCTCATATATTGTGTTTTCATATTTTTACTAATATTAGGAAATTAGATCTATAACAAATATTTCGCATCTGTTATTACTGATTTGTTTTTACCTATACGAATACAGAAAAAACATGTTTCCAAGTTGTCTGATCTTGAATCTCAGCTAGCTCAACTTGAAGACGAGCTGAAAAAAACTAAGGACCAACTGAATTCATCTGAGACAATGAAGAGGCGTGCTCTTCAGGATGCGGAAGAATTGAGAAAGGAACTTTCCATCGTGTCCGCAAGGCTTAGGGTGTCCCACCAACAGCTTGAT
The DNA here is from genome assembly GCA_022085475.1 of Heliosperma pusillum. Lineage (NCBI taxonomy): Eukaryota > Viridiplantae > Streptophyta > Magnoliopsida > Caryophyllales > Caryophyllaceae > Heliosperma > Heliosperma pusillum. Next base: position 57,927 of record JAIUZE010003188.1, on the reverse strand, counting down.
GAGTTTTCTGCTTCTGAAGATGCTCGTATTCAAGAACTCCGGAAGCTTTCTCAAGAACGTGACGGAGTTTGGCAATCAGAGGTTGAGGCGATCCAGAAACAACACGCCTTGGATTCAGCTGTCTTAGCATCTGCTCTCGATGAAATCCAAAAGCTTAAAATGGAAGCCAAACATTCCAGGCATGCAGAAACAGCACAAGCTGATATCGAAGGTTTGAAGGTCGAGCTTTCTGAAACCGTTTCTGTAGTAGATAATCTGAGACAGCAGCTTAGTGATTGCAAAAGATCTGAATTTGATGCACTGCAAGTGGCTCGGGAAACCCAGATGCAGTTAGAAGAATCCATGGCAGTTGCCGAGTCTCTACGGTCTGAAGGGCTCAAAGCGAAGGAGGCTTATGACATTTTAGCCTCAGAGTTGGTAATATCGAAAGAAAAAATAAATTCTCTGGAGATATTAGTGATGGAACTCGAGGGGAAGCTGCAAACTAGGAGTGAAGAACAGAATGAAGGCGGCGAGAAACAGGAATCTACTGAAACAATGGAGCTTAAAGCTGAACTTGATTCTTTAAAACTAGAGGCTGGCCAATTGAAATCAGCACTAGAAGCTTCAGAACACAGATACCAGGAAGAATATATCCAGAGCACATTGCAAATTAGAAACGCGTTTGCTGAAGTGGAACGAGTAAAATTAGAAACAGGCACTAAAGAGGCTGAATTGGAGGCCGAATTAAAGAAAGCAAGAGCGACAATCGACATGCTAAAATCGGAGTGTCGTGAGATACATACAAGCAACTCTGAGATACTGAAAGAAGATCTCAATAATCTCAAGGCAGTTCTATTGGAGAAGGATATTCAAATTCAAAGTATAATTGGGGAGAATGAGATGCTTAAGGCAGAAATACAGAACAGAGAGGATGTCACATCGTCAGAGACGAGCTTGATGAAACCTGAGTATGTGACCGAGGAAGCAGAAATCAACAGCAGGAAGTCTGATCGGGTTTCGGAGCAGCTGGATGCTGCCCAGAAAGCTTATACAGAGCTTGAAGCCGAGCTGAGGAAATTGAAGGTTCAATCCGATCAATGGAGGAAGGCAGCTGAGGCAGCCGCTGCTATGCTGTCTACTGGGAGTAATGCCAAGATTGTTGACCGCACACTTTCCTTCAATAGTATTGCTGCGAAAATGGAGTCTCCGCTTTCAGATGACGACTCTCCAAAAAAGAAGAACGGAAATGTTTTGAAGAAGTTTGGAGTGTTATGGAAGAAGGGTTCGAAGTAGGCACACGGCTGAATCCCGTTTTCTTTGCGTGTTTGTATTTGCTTATGTTGAGATGTACTCATCTCGTTTATGTTTAAGAATTTTGTATAGTTTTGCTGAACATATTGTCATTTCACGTCTACCATTTCAGCTGGATCGTAGACGTGAATTTGGTGCATGTTGCAGTTCTTCTCATAACAGTTCATATTGTTACTCTTCTTAATGTGAGATCTTTGATGATTAAACCTTGAACTTTTCAGTAACTCCATTCAGTAGGTAAATCACATTGATGACTATTTTCATGTTGCTAAAATCTGGATCTGACGGCAACAGTTCATCGTACAAACAAGTTACTAACATGAGATCTAATTCAATCAAATAACTGTTCATAGTACAAGAAAAAATGAAAATTGGGAGTGAGTTAATGAGTGATTTGTGGAAAGTTAGTGTTAGTATGAGAGTTGAGGATTGTGTGAGAAGTGTGTGGTTATAAAAGTGCGTTTTTGGGATTTATTATATGCTTCGGAGTTGGGGATAGTGAAGTCTGTGTAATCTGATTAAAGTGGTTGAAGTCACCCGTGATCATTTTGTCGTCCATTCGTGTAAAACCAACTCATATCTACCCAAAACACCCCTTTTATGACTTGGCGTAACTATAATTGAACTGTTATACTCGTACTGTATGATTTTAGTTTATGGTTTTACAAGTACATATATATTTACGACACTGTATAAAAATTATCTCACATACAACACTCTTCTAACACCCAAAGAAAACCAACTAACAGAAGCATTTGAAAGAACCAAACCTACATATAACAGGAGCATTCAAGTTTAGCGTTACAACACTCTTAGGAGTACATTGCAATACTTTCGGATGCTTAACAAGTAGCAAGTACAATTTACAACACTCGGAAATTACATTGTGATACTCAACAGGTATCAAGTTCAACATCTACGCTACAAGCACGTAAAGCGCATAGATTATGCCAGGGATGTAGCCTAATACCGTCAACAGTAGACATATCCAGAACTCAACCTGCACATTAAACACATAAAACCATTAAATTCCGAGGCCTCATAACATTAATATCTCAATTCTCAAGCGCTCCGCATTTAGGCATGAACCCAATGTTACAAGAGAGGCGTATGATATCAATTACAACAAGTTTGATGGCGACAAACTATTACTATTCAGTATTCACTACAATGAATCGAAAGATGCCTAACGGTTTCTCGATAAACTAGGAGGTCAATTATAAACCGATGGAAAATATTAAAAGAGGGGTGCATGATTACAATATATGATAAAATAGGTACAAATATTATGAAAATATGTACCATATAAAAGAGACATTTTAAGTCACAAATAATAATAAAAGGGTACGAAAATTACATAAAAAGTTCCGAGAAAATGGTTTCTTGTTAGAGAGTCTAGGGTTTAGTATAAGACGGCTACGGTACAACGGTTATATATCATTAGGGTTGTGTAATATTTAGGGTTTATTGTAAGGTATTATAAATACCGATCCTTATATGATATCAATAACACAACAACTATTATCCCTCTATTTCTAACATGGTATCAGAGCCTCGTTCTTGAGGTCTCTAAAAATCGTTTCCGCATTCTTACCGGTGGGTGCCGGAAATTTACACCCACCGGTAGGATATCAATCAAAACCGTTTACTATTTTTGCCAATCACTAAAAAATAAATTTACGTATGTATGATGCATTTTTTCTTTAGCCGTGGGTAAAGTACCAAGGAGTCTCAACATTCCTCACAAATTGGTCAGGAGGTGTTCATAAATCATCCAAAATTGCTAATGAATTGTTAAATTGTTTGTCATTCTGGCAATTGTCAATATGCAATCTCCACATAATTTTCTATGGTAGTATCATGCTATCATCATTTCTCAGTGTGCCGAGGAAAGTGAAGAAAAGAAAAAACTATCTTTTGATACTTGATTTCTAAAAAAAAAAAATCTACAATTTTAAGCAAGGTGGTACTAAATGACTGGCGTGTTGCTACGCACCAAAATTTGGAGTTCGAAAAGCTTAGCGTTCTCCCAAAAATGAAATTGACGGATAATTTTCCGTTTTGCTGAAATTTGTTTAGGTCCGATTAGTGTTCCTAGCAAATTATTTTGATTTTCGACAAGTCCGAAAAGCTTAACGTTCTTGTTCGAAAAAATTTACTAACAAGTTTGTACTCGTTCATCTTACCAATCTTGCGAAGATAAAGATGATAATGAAGTCAAAGAATATGAAGATTGATTTTTTTTTTTTTTTTTTATTGTTTGTGCAAACTCATGGAAATTTTTATCAAAATTACCATGAGTTTGAGGGGGATGTTAGAGAGTCTAGGGTTTAGTATAAGACGGCTACGGTACAACGGCTATCATTAGGGTTGTGTAATATTTAGGGTTTATTGTAAGGTATTATAAATACCGATCCTTATATGATATCAATAACACAACAACTATTATCCCTCTATTTCTAACATTTCTCAATAACGTAATGAGAGAGACCGTCTCTCCAAAGTTCTCCAAAATTTTTGTGACTAACTAAATCATTAAAAAAAAAAATTCGATGCTCGCTAATCAATTAATCATGGGCTCATTTTTCTAATGAGTCGATATCAGGTCATTTTGAGGTTAAAATTGGATCATGGCTAGTTAGATCTTACAAATATAATTTTTTGTTCAAATCAGATTATTTCATATCAAGATCAATCATTTTGGATTCTGAACTACTCTTGTATGTAGTGTGATCTAAACTAACTGCTCCTAAGTCCTATCTTGTATGACAAATTGACATTGTCAAACAAAATGTAATACTCCGTACTAGACTAAATGTTACTGTTAACAAGCAAACAAAAAGGATGAGTTTGGTCGATTAAATGTCGGTTTTTCTAAAATGTGACCTACGAGACAGTGAAAAGGGAAAATAAGAAAGATATTACCCCACAGCCATAGCGAAGGAAAACACCAACAGGAGGCAGCAAAATTGCAAGTATTACTTCCACAAATGTCTCTGACCCCATTTTACTTTTTCTCTATTATCTTCCAGACAGTACTACTCTTGATCCGACAGGTTTTGCGTATATATCTCTTACTTGTAACTGTTTGGAAATGAAAATTATCTACGATTACTACGAAACATCATCACTGCTAGCTTTTGATTATTTTAACAAGTTTAAAATTGACAAATTCAGGGAGAAAACGCCACGTAGTAGTTTTGCATGGCATGTCACACGTGTCTTCTTATTTACACCCCCACGTTTTTAGAATTCTAACTTGCTTCTCAACGGTCAGCACTCAGCAGTTTCGCATTTTGGACTAAGTCATGCCTCCGGGACCGGGTATGGCTGGTCTGGCCCGTGTAGGGGCGGACTTGACCGGGCCGGTCCATACCGATAGGAGTGTGATGCTGACCCGGGCCTGGGGTGGACTGGCGGGTCTTTGTTGTTTTTTCCCCTAAAAATGGCGGGCGGGCTTGGAACCCGGACCCGGCCAGGGGGAGAGCGGGTTGACCCGCCCTTTTCCTTAAGTCTATTTTGGGCTTGGTTGAACTTTTGTAAAAACTAATTTTTTTAATATTTATATACGATATTCTCACGAGAAAACTATTATACAAAAATTACAAATTTACAATGGTTATCACTTACCGATCAACGTATTAGGAATATATATATCTCTTTGATATTATAAGATTGTATTACAATATTGAGATATACGGAGTATAAAGGACTATACATTTGATGTGCTACCTCATACTAATATGTTTGACTATTTGAGTTAATGTGTATTTTTTTTCGAGCTTTTTATAATTTTATAAGTTTCATTTTAAATCTTATGTAGGATGTTTTTTGAGTTATATAAAATTTTTTGAGCTTAATGTTCAAATGAATGAACTCATAAACTTCATAATGAAACTCATAATTTTTAATACAAAACTCAAAAACTTTATTAAGATGCTCGAAAACTACATTATGTGTGGTACACTGATAGTACTAGGGCTGAGCAAAAATATACGATACGGTTTTATTATACGTATCCGATACGATATACGGTTTCAATTATACGGATTTCCGTATATCCGATACGAATTTCCGTATATACGATACGGTTTATAAAAAACCGTATCGGATACGTATCGGCAAAATTTGAAACCGGATATACGGTTTCCGATACGGTTCCTATTTTTAATATAAAATCTAAAAATAAAATCATAAAACCACTAAATGTCGGGTATATCCGTGACTCAATCTTATTACTTTTAAACATTTTTGAGTTATTTATTCTTATAATATATAATACTCTTTTAACTTATTAAGAAAAATCATAAAATCACAAAACAAATAAAAATAAGACATAAAATTTTACATAATTAATTGAAAAACCGGATACCGGATATACGGTTTCCGGATATACGGAAAAAACGGATATACGGTTTCCGGATATACGGAAAAAACGGATATACGGTTTCCGGATATACGGAAAATCCGTATCGGATAAGGATACTCAAAATTGAGATTTTTAAAACCGGATATCCGATACGGTTTTGAAAACCGTATCGGATATACGGTTTTGCTCACCCCTAGATAGTACATCACATGTATAATCCACTTAGGGGCTGTTTGGTTGGGAGTCTACAGGAAAGGTAAAGAGAATAAGAAGGTTTCATTTCCTTTGTTGGTGTTTGTTTGAGATATTTTTTCATTCCCTTACTCCTTTTTCAAGAAGGAGACCACCCATAATTTTTGTAAAATGAACCCCCCCAGGGTAACAGTTTTCATTCCCTGACTAACAAGTATTAATAACACACACCACCATATCTATCATTTTCATCCACCACCAACCACCGCCTACCACCTCGTAAATCGCTTGAAACACCATAGTTGCCGGCGCCGACGGCCCACGCACGTCCCCTCACCGGCGTTCCCCTTCCTTACTAGTCACTACCACCGTCTCCTCACCGGTAATCCTTAGTCTTTACCCTTCTTCCCCTTTGTTGATTTCATTCCCTTACCCTTATGTGAACCGAACTACCCTTTAGTTTACAATATTATATGATTGTATAGCGATCTCGGCCCATATAATATGTGCCATATATTTGTAACTATATAAGTCATCTTTGGCGAAGGAATACATCATAACATTCCCTCATATCGTCTTAACATGGTATCACCGTATCAGGTTACTCTCTCCACACACACAAAGAAATCCTTAATTAGCTTGGCAGCTATGGACGGTGACGAGATCAGACAACCCGAGCCACCTAAAATCGATTTCTCTTCTCCTGACTACCTCAGATCGCATGATGTCCCTAATTCAAAAATTTCTCACGCTCCCCGTCGTCGTGATAATTACGACGATTGGAAAAACTCGATGCGAATGTTCTTGAAATCTCGCCGCAAATTCAGATTTATTGACGTTATATTAAAAACCCAACTAAAAAGTTTTATCTTGAAAATTGGGAAGTCGTTCATTGTATTGGATCCGCAACACCACTGTCCGTCGCTACTAGATACTATTTCGTATGTCGAGGATGCCCCAGTCCTTTGGTCCGAGTTAAAGGCTCAGTTCGTGGTTGTTGTCTTGTCGATGGCTCCAAGATACACGGTCTCAAGACTCAATTTAATTACAAGCAATGTAAAGGTATGGATGTTACAACTTATTATAGTAAAATGAAATCTCTTTGGGACTCTATTGTTGTATACGAACCGCCATTTGCTTGTAAATGTGGTAAGTGAAAATGTACGATAGGACCCCCTGCAATTAAGCGGCTTGATAATGAACGCTTATATTAGTTTTTATCGATGTTGACGCCCCTCTTGTACAGTAATATACGATTTCAACAATTTCTACTTGATCCCTTGCCTACCCTTAATCGGGCGTACCACGTTGTTTTACAAGAGGAACGGTTGTGCACGCCTGTCGAGAATGCTCCCGACGTGTCTGACGTTGTCGTGTTTGCCACGCCAATCACGTCTCGTCCCTCAACTAACTTGCGTGCCTTGCGTGACAAGGAGTGGAAGAAACAATGGGTGACAGTAGGCGAATAGAAGTAGGGGTTGAAGGTGTGGTGGTGATAAGTAGGGGGAAAGAGAAACTTATATGGTGCGATAGTGGTTAAGTGGTGGTGGTAGCTGTGACATTGGAGCGGAGGTGAGGGATAAGTGTGTAATGTATAAAAAGGAAAGAGGAGCGAGAGAACAAGAAAAAGAGATATCAAGTGTACAATTTCTCATTTCAAACAAACTATTTCGTCTATAAACTTCAGACAGTGCATATGTGACCATTCTATGGTCAGATGTAAATGATCATATTTTTACTAAAAAATAGGACTATTTACATCTGACCATAAAACATATAAGCGTCTAAAGGCATCAGACAGAATTATCCACCTGAAATAAGACCTGCTGAAGCACGTGCATGTAACCTCTTCTTTATAAAAGTAAAACGTCAACTATTCATTATAAAACACGATGTTTCAAAATCGAGAATAACTATGATCATCTTCCATATTCAGTCTATTATCAATTTGTCATCCACCCTAAATTTTTATCCACCGACCACCCAAAATTTTCACTGCTAAAGTTACTGTAAGTTTCACTACTCAACTTTCTAAAATGAGCAACAATTCCAGCAGTAAACACTCATCTACTAACCTCGAAACACTACGTGAACTCACCTCAACTTTGCGTGACAAAAACGACATTCTGGAGGACGAATTGGGCAAATTGAAATCCGAACAAGTGTCCTGGGATGTTGAGCGTAGTCGATTGTATAGAGAATTAGAGGTTAAAGATGAGAAATTGAACGATTTAGCTACGAAATTAGGGTTTAGTAATGAAGCCGAAGCGAAAGCCATTAAGAGGTATGATCGTGCGCTTGAGTATTGCAGGGAGGTTGAGGCGAAAATGGAGGATTTAAAGAGGGGAATTGAGGTAGAAAGGGAGGAATTTATGGGGAAATTGAGTGTTTTGAAGGATGAATTGGTGGAAAGGGAGGTGGAATTGAGGGAATTGAGGAAACGGAACACGGTTTGCGAAGTGGAATTGGGGGATTTGAGAGTGAGGAATAAGGAATTGGGGAAAATCGAAGTGGGTTTTCGACAGAAGGATGAGGAGATTGGGGAATTGAGAAAGAGGAATGAGGGTTTATTGGAAAGAATTAGGGTTTTGGAGAATGAAATTTCGGAGATTGGGGAATTGAGGAGGAGGAATGTGGAATTGGAGAGTGAGAAAGAGGAATTATTTGGAAAATTTGGGGTTTTGAAGGATGAAATAATGGAGATTAAGAAAAAAAAGAATGGGAAAATTGAGGAGCTTACGAAGGCGAAAGAGGGTTTAGAGAAGGAGAAGATGATTATGGAGGAGAGGCTTTTGAAGCTTGAGAGTAATGTTGCTATTCATTGTATTTCCGAGGCGAAACGGGGTGTCATGTTTGGGAAGTCTGAGATTGAAAAGATTCTATCTTTGATTTCGAGTACACTTGATGGAGAACAGAAAGATGGCGCCACTGTCAAACAAGTAATTCAAACTGTTGGGAATTTGAATGCAGGTAGTTGGATTTTCGAAAGCTTCTTTCTTTTTAATATAAATGGTGTTTGATTGTTGTGTAATACTGTTAAGCCTGATGTATTATCAACTTTGTTTGCTAACTGTGTGAGTAATTAGGAGATGTTATGAAGTTGAGAGTATTTCGGATATATTTCTAGCCTTAGTTGGTTGTTGGGGATTTTGTGATGCCAGTTTGTAATTTAGGAAATGAATATAGTTTGTTGAATCAGTGGATCTAAACTCTGGATTGTAGTCCAGGAAGATAATATGCTTCCGTTTCAGATACGTAAAAATGGATTTTTATTGTTGGATTGTCGGAATGCAACCAAGAGCTTTATATTTTTCCGGTGTCAAGGGAGCCACGGGGGAAGTCTTGATGCCTTACTGCCTTAGGCCTGTCTACTTTCTGGCTTGCTGCCACAGATTCAAGCTTGTCTGTTGGTAACAGATTCAAGCTTCCTTACAGGAAGTTCAACTATACGTTTTTTTTGCCATTACTTTACTGGGAATTGATGCCTGACATATACAACAATAACATTACCTCCTTGCCTCAAGATTTGAACAAATGGCGAGATATGGTGGGTTAGAGATATGCAATCCGAGTCATGTGTTAACAACATGGGGGAAGTCATTTCCGGATAACTCAAACTGAAAATTGTATCAAACGACTATTGCTTCACAATCAGTGAACCCTAACTAGTCAGGTTAGCTATTTTGCTTTATTCCATTTTAAATCGGAAACAAAGAATAGTTAGTCTTTGGCTCCAATGGAAATGGTTGTCAATGTGTGAAATGTTTATCTTTTCCTGTTTACAAATAATAATCCTTGATTAATAGAAACTTGTTATAGATGAAGATGCATTCCTTTGCTTGCGAAGCTGTGCTTAGAATTAAATGTGACAAACAATCTGTTCTGGTTTGCATGAAATGACCAGATTTTTGAGTTTAATTTATTTTGCAGAACCAGCACTTGTAAGCCATGTCAATGTCTTGAAATGTGAAGAAACTGTTGAGACGACAGTGCTTTCTTCGGAAGAACTTGTAGGAGAGAATGGGGCAGCTTGGGACGGGAAGAGCCACTCTCCTACATATATCCAAATTTCCGACAGCGATGATGATGAGATCTCGCTTCATGTCAGCGGCGTCAAAAGGGCAAGAGCTTCGTCGGTGTGCGAAATTCAGAAGGACGGCGATAATAATTCTAGTGACGGAAGCCAGAATCCTAAACTTAAAATCAAGAAACTTGAATCTGTGCTTCGTGAAACATCCAAGTGTGGGCAACCAATTGCTAAGTCAGATTGCAGAAGTGACAGTAAATCCAGCACTCTTCACAATCAAAAAGTAGCAACTATTAGAAAATGTAAAGGCAACAACAACATTTTGGAATATATGAAAAAACGTCAAGAACACTTGAAAAAGAATGAAGTTGCGGGCGTGGCAGACATGGTCTTGGCTTGTCAGAAAGATCCTGAGTTTTGTACAAAGGCAATTTGTGCGCTATTTAGGAATGGTTTACTCAGCTCTGGACAAAAAGGATTCGAGAAACGTGATATGGACAGGTATGCTGTATATCCAGTAGTTTAAATAATGAGTACTGAATTCTACTCAATAGAAGTATGGTACCCAAACATTAATCAGTACCACGTCTTGTTACTATTAGCCTCACATGACTAATGTCTTGTCATAGGAGCAACAGTAAACGTATCATAATATGATTTCAGTTCATTTAGCCCTTTATTTGTTGTCTTGATAGCAGTTGTTGACTTAGCTTATGCAATATTTCTTGCTTGATGTTGTAAACTCTGCAGGGATCCTATATCCTATGTCGCCAACTCCTGCGTAGATTAGTTATTGTGTTGGTATCCTTATTTAAGCCCACATGATTGAATATCATCTGCTTTGGTAGCCTTGTGTTTTTTTTTCTAATGAGGCAAAAATTGCGCTATTCTTCAGCTTTGGAATATAGAAAATTGAGTCTCTAGACTTTAGGTTTGTTGTATCATGAAGTAGCCAACTGTAAAGTCATGTGGCGACGCAATTTTTTTATGGGTCATGGGAAACCTCATCTTACTAGTCTTATGTAGGTGTACGGTTTTGTACATCGGATCCCCTTTATACCACTAACACGGTGGAGTAACTAATGTAACCCATTGCTGCAGCTACTATTTGTTGTCAAGCTTAGAAGTAATTTTCTTTTAATGTCAAAGGAGTAAAGAAAGCACTTTCTTATGCAGATTGATTCAAACTTATTAGTATCACCGAGATTCACCTCCCAATGACGTTGCCAACTAAGACACTAGAAGAAATTAACATTATTTGTTTAATGTTTGTCTCATTGCTCAATTCAGTTATCTGTGATGTGTGTGTACCTGTATGAATTAATGTTGGAAAAATTCGTGATTTATGCTGTATTTGTATCAATATATCAGTTGAACATTCTGCAGTGAATTTATCTCTATCAGTCTATCTATTACCAAAAAGTTAAATTTCTGTAAAATCAGGCTCTGAGAACAGCCACCAGAATTTAGTTGTCATTTCTAATAACTAATCAGTTGACCATGCAGATAAAACACTGTAATAGAAGTCCTATATGACTATAACTGCATTTGATGGATAATATTCACCGATGAGGATGATATATCTATTTATAGTCTTGTAGAAAGTAATTTTGATTCAAGCTTTGTCGTTGAAATGTGTATGTTTCAGGGGAATTGCTCTAGCTAAATATCTTGTAGACGGAGATCCAAATTCTGACAAAAAGAAGTCAGTGGATGAGTTGAAGCAGCGTTATCCAGACGGGCTTGATACGTGCAAGAAACTAGTTTTGGTGTTCTCTGATAAGTTGTTTGACATCTTTAAGAGTAATAAAGATAATCTCTTCTCTCAAAAGTCTACTGAAGTGCAATATAGGTAAGTCTGCGGACCGTGGTAGTGAGTTATCTCTTTTGGCAAACCATGTTACTAACTTGCTAACGTAACATTCTATCTCAAGTCAGCCTTGTCTTCTCCTGTATATCTGATAGTAGGTAGGAATGTAAGTAACTTGGGCTGTACTTCAAATATGTTCTTAATATTCCAAACTCATCATGTATAGGACTTGCTATTTTTGTTTTCGTTGCTCTAAAATTGAAGTATATTTCTTGACCGACCCTCTTCGCCACTTTCCAGCAAGTCTTTGTTCCTTTCTCCGGCTGCATTTAGACATGGAGGTCACAAATGAGTTCGAGTTTGATTCCCTCATCTTTTTCACGTTATGTTCAATCAATGCTTGTTGACCGCTGCACCCTCTCCCACTAAGACATCCAGAAGGAGTTCCTCATAACCCTTGTACATAGATATGCTTTTATTTATAGAAATCCTATGCAGCGACTATAGTTACATTTGGTAGGATTGTCATGATGTGATATCGGCCCTTGTAATTGGAAGCATGTTTCAATCGTTTTTGTTCTGCTTGTTCAAGAACATATATTTAACTTACAAACTGTACTCTGCTGCTCTAGCTGAATATCTTGTAGACGACAGTGGGCCAAATTATGGTATGAAGAACTAGGTAGGCGAGTGAAGCACAATCGAGGAGGGCGTGGTACCTGTTTGAACATCTTTCATTGTACTGAAGAGTGAAGATCCTCTGTTTTCTCTCTTATAGTCTTATCTACTGATATGTGATCTAGATAATCAGTGGACTGGAGTAAGTTATCTTTTTTTAGGCAAATTGTGTTATAAACACTCGCTTAAGTCAGCCTTGCTCTGATGCTCTACTCGCTTATCATATCGAATGATATATAACAATGTAAGTCCCGATACTGTGCTTACTGCTTAGGCTAAAATCGAGCAATAGCGTGGTAACTTTTGGTTTTGGTTCATGTTGCTCTTAATACTTTGTTCTCATTTTTCTGAGCCTTCATCAACAGTAGTCCAGGAAGTCCTTGTAAGAGCTAGGAAGGAGGTTTGTAAAAGAGTCATGCTTGGAACGAGGTGAATTTGATGGATCTCTTAAAAGTACCCCTTTATCTTCAACAGCAACAATTGTTTGGAAATGATGCAACATTCGAGTATTTTTACGCCCATGAGAGTAATTTGTGCTTTTGAACGCAAATTGAAGGGCCATGTACTCCGTATATGTTAATAAGTAGAATCGAACTAGTCACAAGAAAAAAAAAATTAACTAGAATCGAACTTGTAAATTCAGCCCCCCTAATCCAAACTTCATATGAACTATCTCGCTTTAAACCCGATCCATAATCAACACAAGCAACTAAGCCCGTTATAGTGGACACGAGTAATAAAATTCGGCCCACCTGACAATTTTTACATTTGTAGGCTCGTCCATGTCGGACCCAAGCCTGCTAAATGATTATCTGCTCACCATATATCGTCCTCCAACAAGCTACGAATAAACCCAATTACCCGCCAATAACGGCAATATTAGTAACCGTAATTAAACGAAAATGAACTACTTCGTACAAATCTCGCAACCTAGAAAAACTTCGACTTTGTTGCGCTAAGATCCACTCTTTGGATAATGAATTGGGGGAATTGAAAGCGGAACATCTCTCTTGTGGTTTTAAACATCAGAGATTGGAGAGAGAATTGCAGATAAAAAATGAAGAACTGGGAAATTTAACTTTGAAATTAGGGTTTAGCATTTACTTTCTTGAAGCCCTCATGTGGCAACTCCCACTTCAATTAGACCAATTGAACCATATAAGCTACCCATTTGGAGGGAAATATGACAGCCAATTATACAATACTTTGAAATTCAATTATTAAAACAACAAATTCAATTATCATTAATGATAAAATTTGATACAGTAAATACTACAATTAGGGTTCTTCACAAATAGATACAGAACCAATTAAATGAAATACTACCACTAATACTACTACTTCCCTAGCAAAACTTGTCATTGTTAACGACCACAACCAACATAAGGAACTCCAATAGATTTGCAGAGAGGGCATATATTGTTAACAACCAACCAATTTAGAACACACTCCCTATGAAACGTATGTCGACAATGAAGAAACCCAACAGAGTCGCCCTCTTTGTACTCATCCTGGCATATAGTGCAAATCTCCTTCTCCATCCGACCGTCGACAATAACGCAGGTCTTCGTCTGAATCTGTAACTCTAACATTTCTTTCCTTAGTTGGTCAATCATCTTTTGCTTGTAATACATAAGCTCGTCTAGTTGTTGAACCCGTAACTCCAAATTCTCAATCGTGTTATCGTTGTTGTTGTTGTTGTTGTTGATGTACCCGTCATCATCTTGCTTAATGTAGTCTGCCATTGAAATTTTCAAAAATTCGATATCGAATTATTGTTTTCTCAGGTTCCAATTGATGTTTAACTATTCTTCAATTGAATTTTCTCAAAGATTGCTGAAAAATTTGGTAATGAATTTTAAGGTAACTATAAGGTTTGATTGAATTTTGTAGAGATTTGGAGAGAGTTATTGATAGGAGCGTGAATTGGGGAAGAACAGGCGGGAAGATTATATAGAAGACTCTTGGACTCAGGGAGGAGGGAGACTTTCCTAAACTTGGAGGGAGACTTTCCTAAACTTTTACGTATAAAATAAAAACGGTAACTTTTCAAATATTGGGCAAAATTATTGGAGGGAATATTACGCGTGAAATGCGTGATGCATATGGTTAGTTAGTAAGTACTAAGTAGAGCTAATCAATTGTGGGCCGGTTTGTTTGGCCCGTTTTAGTTGGCCGCTATATAAGGGGGTTGATAAAAAAATGTTAAAATAACAGGTAATGGACAATGAACTAGGCCCACTAAAATTAATGGACGGGTATAGACTAAAAGAAATGTTCATGGGCCGGCCCACTAGAACCTCTAAATAAAAAAAATTGCATTTTATCTCCATGATAACTTTAATAACATAACAAGAGGTTCAAAGGATTTTGACATAATTTTCTTTACATTTCAATAATTGAATGTATTAGTCATTCCCCTTATTCTATGAAATGCTCTCTCTCAAAAAACCCTACGAAAACCCGCTTTCTTCTCCGCCAGACAACTTCAATCAAGATCCAGGATTACATATAAATCCCTTAATGATTGACCATGGCTTTTCGAGTCAAGACACTACAGACGACATGGAAGTATCCGTTGTTCCTGATAGTTTGGAAAACAGAGAGATGCATAATACAATCCCTAAACTATCATACAAAGACTCGCTTAATAGAGGATGTTCTCCATCGTTCGCGATAAACCATGAATCAGGTTTCAATATCGTGGACAATGGTGTCTATGAAGATGTGTCTGATGACGACATCGAAGACGAAGAACACGCTAATGACCCTACTTGTCCATCGATCCTACTTTCAAAGGAGGAAAAATGGAAAATTAGGAAGAACTGGAAAGACTCGTTAATCATCAAAATGTTCGATAAAACTATCGGATACTATTCACTTGTTAGACAGATCAAAAAGAAATGGGCTCTAAAAGGCGACTTGACTCTTACTGATGTAGGATGTGCCTATTACGTTGCATGTTTCACCAATCCCGATGATTTTGAGCATGTCCTTACGCAGGGCCCTTGGATGATTGGAGATCACTACTTGACAATCCGCAAATGGATCCCAAATTTCATTGGTACGGATGAACCAATTCGTTTCCTAACCACTTGGATTAGAATACCACAACTCTCAGTTGAATACTATCATAAGGATATCCTTCATAAAATAGGAAACAAAGTTGGTAGGGTAATTCGGATTGACACCCCAACTGCTATGGCGGAACGAGGACAATTCATTCGAATGAGTGTGGAAGTAGACTTATCTAAACCACTCCTATCAAAATTCCGTCTTAACGGCAGAGTATGGATAATCCAATATGAAGGATTGCGGCAAGTTTGCTACAAGTGTGGTAGACTCGGTCATACGGACGCCAAATGCCCTTTATTTTCAAACAGTAAGGAAAGTGAAGGAGTTGTGGCTACAGGGACAAATCAAACTGACAATAGGGTGACGAGAATTGATTCGGGGGCTGGCCATGATAATAAGGAAGAAGCATATGGAGCATGGATGCACGTAAAAAAACCGGTAAGACGTAAACCACGAATAGAAAAAGAAACAGGAGCAGGGGAAGTAGCCCAACAAACCCATAAGGCTGGTATACCCAAGGGTAATACAATAGGAGGTTCTCGTTTCAGTGCCTTAGAGAAGGTAACGGGCGATCATAATGAATCTGATACTAACGAAATCCTAGTAGACGTTCAAGTGCAAGATGAAAAGATGAATGCAGCTTCGGGAATGAAGGAAGGAACTCGACATGGCCCGACACGAGCACAAAAAACAATAACGGATGGTATCCGTTTGCCCGTACAAGGAACCGCTATTGTGGGAAATTCAAACAAATATTCCAAAAATCATGGTAACAGAGGAAATATTCTAAGTCCCCATATTTTTGGAAAGTCTAATATTCCACAAGATATCGAGAAGATTGCGGAATCCCTTCCTAATTCAACACATATTCAGTTTCCTAATCATACAACAACTCCAATATATCCGATCCTTATAAATACACAAAATCTCAATAAAACAGAATCACACAAAATATCATCGAAATCCTCGAGAAGCGGGATTTCGAAAGAACTTTCCCTCAAGAAAAACCTTGCGTGTCGGGTGCTCAAAAATATCCACAAAAAATCGAGTCGACCCCTGGTGAGTTCATTAATCTCAGATCATGATTCACCCATCCTCCAAAACCCAATTCCCCCCGACCCGGCTGATGGAGGTCCCTCCACCTCTTTCCCTCTTTGTGACATCACCAACAAGCGGCCCAACCTTAGTATTCACGAGTCCACTGGTGTACTCGATGATAATGGAATTCGATGCGATAACCATGCCCAGATCGGTGAGACCGGATCTTCACCTGGCGATAAAATTGGAACCGCAGATAATGCGGGCTCTAATGAAAATCTCTGAGGCTTACCTGTCCTCGGTCCCTTTTCTCCCAAGTTCTTTGATGGATAGATATCCTAACCAATTGTCGAATCTTCCCGCGTTAAGTATTTTGACGTGGAATGTTCAAGGTGCAGGGAGCCATGCCTTTCTAACTATGCTCAAAGAGTTAGTTCACGTTAACAACCCCCAGGTTATTGCGTTAGTGGAGACTCAAATCAGTGGCGAGACCGCTCAGAAAGTGTGTGATCGCATCAATTATGAGGGGAAAACTCGTGTGGAAGCAGACGGATTTCGTGGAGGTATTTGGTTGTTTTGGAAACCGGAATGTCTTAATGTCGTTCCTGTAATTCACCACCCTCAACACATCACGGTTGAAATAACCAGAGCTGGGGAAGTACCTTGGTTTTTTTCAGCGGTTTATGCTAGTCCGGAGACTACAAGGAAGGAGGAACTCTGGCATGAGCTAGAATGTTTTGCTCGCTCCCACAATCAGCCTTGGCTTGCAATGAGAGATTTTAATGATACGAGATTCCTACATGAAAGGAATGGCCAAAGCGACACTATGCGACGCCGATGTAGTAAATTCAACACTTGGTGCGAAGGAAATGACTGGAATGACCTGGATTTTGCAGGACCGAACCATACTTGGTCACGGGGTTCGTCGCCAGAAAATAGACAGTGGGCTCGACTCGATCGAGCTATGTGCAATTCAAGTTGGCGGGTTATGTTTGAAGAAGGTTCAACACGCCATTTGGTCCAAAACCAATCGGATCACTGCCCCTTGATTATGAGTACTACGGGTTTTGCACCAGTGACTAGAATGATGAGGCCGTTTCGCTTCCAGGCTGCCTGGATGTGTCACGAAAAATTTTCTAACTTTGTCAAGGAAAACTGGAAGAACGAAGAACCTTTAGTCCCGTTTATCACCCATTTTGCGGAGCTACTACAGAGATGGAATAAGGAGACGTTTCGCAATATTTTTGAGAGAAAGAAAAGCCTTTTACGACGTCTTCTTGGAGTACAAAAATGTCTAACTCGAGGCTCAAGATTCCTTCTTAAACTCGAGTTTAAACTAAAACAGCAACTAGATGCCGTGCTTAGAGAAGAGGAAATTCTATGGTTTCAAAAATCTCGAATGGAGCAAATTTGTGATGGCGATCGGAATACAAAACTCTTTCACTTGAGCACCATTATTCGTCGAAAAAGAAACCGAATTGAGAGCCTCCAAGATGACAATGGAAATTGGATATGGGACTCATTGACGGTGAAGGGGATGATCATTGAATACTTTCGTAACATATTTGCAGGACCTTCGTGTGCGAGGAACCTGGACAACTTTCCTAATGGCTTGTTCCCGGCTTTGAGCAGTGGCGAAAGAACAAAATTGGAAAGGGAATACTCTGTTTCGGAGATCCAAATGGCATTGAATCAAATGTCGCCTTTCAAGGCCCCTGGACCGGATGGATTCCAAGCAGTTTTCTATCAATCTCAGTGGGAATTCATTCATCCGAGTCTTTGTCACATGATCCTTAAGGCACTGAAAGATGGCGACTTACCAGACCAGCTGACTGAGACTTTTATCGTTCTAATCCCAAAAGTTGAAAGACCAAGCACGGCTAATCAATTTCGCCCAATAGGTCTTTGCAATGTCTCGTATAAGATTATCACTAAGATGATAGTGAACCGTTTGAAACCGATACTCCCTATTCTAATTAATCCGGTTCAGACAAGTTTCGTTCCTAAGCGGCAGATTACAGATAGCATCATCATAGTTCAGGAAGCCCTGCATTCTATGAGGGCTAAGAAAGGTCGTGTGGGATTCATGGCGTTAAAACTAGACCTGGAGAAAGTGTATGACAAGCTGGAATGGCCGTTCATTGAGCACACTCTTCGGGATATGTTACTCCCGGAGACAATGGTGAAGACAACAATGAATTGTCTAACAAGCTCGTCCCTTAGTGTACTATGGAATGGAGAAAAAACCCCGAATTTTTCACCAACTAGAGGTATCAGACAAGGTGACCCACTTTCCCCGTACATTTTTACGATGTAAATGGAGAAATTAAGCCAACTAATTGAACTGGAGATTAGTAATGGCAACTGGAAAGGCTTTCCGTCGAGCAAACAAGGACCAATTCTTTCACATTTATTTTTCGCGGATGACATTATCATTTTTGGTGAAGCATCGATGGAACAAGCGAAAACAATCAAGAAGTGCCTAAGTATTTTTTGCCAAGCCTCGGGCCAATCGATAAGCCACGATAAGTCCAAAGTTTACTTCTCCGCAAATGTGGACGAAAATATCGCAATGGCTATCACGGATGAACTTCAAATTCAAAGGTCGGAAGACTTGGGAATGTACTTAGGTATGTCCACAATCAATTGCAGGGTGACAAAAGAAACGTTTGAATTCATAGCCACAAAAGTAGACAAACGACTTTCGGGATGGAAATCTAAACAGTTGTCGTTAGCAGGAAGGGCTACTCTCATACAATCCACTTTGGCTTCAGTTCCTGCTTACGCTATGCAAAGTGCTAAACTCCCCAGAAGCATTTGTGATGATTTAGATAAGAAGGCTAGGAGGTTCCTGTGGGGAGGCGATGCTAACTCGAGAGGAACAAATCTCATAGCATGGGACACGGTTACCAAAGACAAAACCGAAGGGGGCCTAGGACTTCGGTCTATGCGCCAGGTAAACGTCGCTTTCATGGCAAAATTAGGATGGAGAATTTTGTCCGAACCAAATGCCTTATGGGCCAGGGTGATTCGGAACAAGTACTGCAAAGGGAGGTGCGATGTGGGTATGTTTAAGTCTAAGGCTGTAAGCTCTAATACGTGGAAGGGCATGGTGGAAGCGGTGGATATCCTCAAAGAAGGTTTAGGATCGGCAGTAGAAAATGGGGAGACTACGAATTTCTGGAGAACAAAGTGGGCACTCGAAATACCACTAGCAAGCTTGACTTCTCTAGCTATACCGCCGTCTCTCGCTCAGGCTACGGTAGCTGATATGTGGGATGATTTGTCGGGGTGGAAATGGGAAATTTTTGCAGATTATTTCTCATCTGAAATACTACAAACGATTGCGTCCTATGAGTTGAAAGCAGGGGAGGAAAATGGTGATAAGGTCTACTGGAATGGCACAGCATCCGGGTTCTTCTCGGTCAAGTCTGCAATTAAATTGATCCGAGGCCTACCAATGACGGAAACGGATTCCGTCTGGCAATTACCATGGAGGACTTGGGCTCCTCAAAAGATGAGAATGTTCTTATGGCTCTTATTACATGATAGAATAATGACCAATGTGAATAGAGCGCGTCGGGGTTTCACTGTAGACCCGTGTTGCGATTTATGCAATGGGGTCGAAGAAACCGCGCTGCACTTACTTAGGGATGCCCGGAAGCTCAAAAAATTTGGAGGTTGTTCTCCTTCTCGAGATCGACTGATTTCAAGGAAAACAATCATATCAAAGACTAGGTTGCTTTGTACTAGTTTTTCGGGCATGGCAGGAGCAGGAGGAATTTTTCGGGACTGCATGGGTCGGGTTTTGACGGCCTTTTCTGAGAAGTTGGGGATAACATCGGTGACGAGGGCGGAACTCATGGCACTTCGACGGGGTCTTCTACTGACAAAGGAAAAAGGGATACATCGACTAATGATACACACGGATTCAAAAGTGGTCGAAGGGTTCATGAAATCCGAAGAGAACTACCCTTCCGCTCATGCTCATTTGATACAAATATGCAAAGCTGTAATGACAGAGTCGTATTGGCAAGCGGACATCCAGCATGTCTATAGAGAGACGAACAAATGTGCTTATTGGTTGGCAAATCAAGGAGTGCATCAAACCCGTCAACTCATTGTTATGGGAGAGCAAGAAATCCCTCGAGACCTTTTTCAAATCACTCAACAGGATATAGGAGGTGTATCTTGGCCTCGAGTTGTTCCAGCCGATACCGGCTAAGTACTAGTTTTAGTCTTTTATTAGTAGTTTAGAAGGATGCTTATTTTTCTTTTGATGTATTCGGGATAATCCTTCTTCTTTTCACCAAAAAAAAAAAAACTTTAATAACATAACAAATGTTTATAACAATAAACTAACTATTTTGTTTTACGTAAACTTGAGCTGAACGAAGTCGAGCCCAAAGATAAAGTTCACGGACCTGCTTTATTATTGGTGGTGGGTAATTCTATTTATATTTAGGCTAAAAACCAACTTTGTTGTTATAAGCTCACGGGCCTACGAGTAGGTCCGCCTATTTTGACGGGCGGGCTTGGACAATCAAACTATGCCAATATAGTGGACACGAGTGATAAAATTAGGTTCGCTAGACAATTATTTCAAGTATAGGCCCGTCTATGTCTGTCCAAAGTCCTCTAATGGTAAGTGTATAGGTGGAGGAGTGGCTGTGGCTTTACCAGCTTCTTTGCTACTAGTAGCCTGTTGAAGAGACACTCCCCAATCCACACTTACTAGGGGTGAGCAAAACCGGGTACCCGATACGATTTTAATAACCGTATCGGGTACCCGGTTTTTGGAAGGTCAAAAATTAGAACCCGGATCCGACCCGGTTTAACCGGGTACCCGGTTTTCGTATACCCGGTTAAACCGGGTACCCGAAAACCGTATACCCGGATCCTGTTTAATTGATAATGCTCAAACCTGGAATTCGAGTCCACAACATTAGTAATGACCAATAAATAAGATGCTTATATAATCCACTAGGATCATTATTACAAAACACAATTACTTGTAAAGTCAGTAGGTAAAATATCAAAATACAAATTTGCAAAGCTTCACACAGAAATTTGTCACTGATAAAGTGAGTTGCGTATATTACAAGTTTCCATAAAATGATTGGTGCTCAAAATTTCGCCCATATAGTCAAAATAGAAAACAAAATTTTACATACAACTTTTTTTTTTGGTTATTTTTAATTAAACCGGGTCAAAACCGTATACCCGGTTTTGATTTTCCCCGACCCGGACCCGGTACGGTTTTTTTTAAAAACCGTATCGTATACCCGAAAATTCGTATCGTGTACCCGGAAATCCGTGTAATTAAAACCGTATACCGTATCGTATCCGTATATTAAAACTGTATCGTATATTTTTGCTCAGCCCTTCACTTACTCAGTCGAGTACATCCTACTCAACCGAGTACCCAGGTAAAAGAATACGGAGTATTACAAAAATGATGCACCAGACATCATGGAAATGCCCAGGAAATAAAGTTCATAGATACTAACAAAATAATTGCCCTAATCTCGTTTACCTTTTGATCTAGTCAAATCCCCCTTATACTAAAAGATTGAGTTCTCCAAATTTTTTCCGCCTAAATGAAACTTTATATAAATGAGCCTCGCTTTTATTATCCTTATTTTATATTCCCTCCTAGTCGGTCATTTCTTCCCTCTTTCCTTATTGGGTAAGTCGGGTTTTCTTCCTTCTTTCCCTTTTTGGATGTGGGGTTGTGTGTTTTGTGTGTTCTAAATTCATTTGTATGTGGGGTAGTGTGTTTTATGTGGTCCAAATTAATTTCCTTAATTTTTGTGTAAAAGGGAAAGGGGAAGGCGAAGAAATGAGTAACTAAGAGGGAGTAACTTTATTGGGCATAACTTTTAGCCTATCAATACTTGTGTTGGAAGTTCATGGATATTAAAAAGAGAAATAATCTTTACAGGATTTTATAGAAAAATATGTTATTTAATATCAAAATGCAAGATTGATCTTATACATATTTTGAAATACAAAGTGGGCCTAATTATTTATTTGAATATTTAATAAATTCAAATCATAAGCATATTAATGGTAAATGAATCCTTTATATACTAAGATAATAAGAAAGTTGAAATGTTTTCTTTTCAAAATGCACTCCTCTAAATAGACAACAATTGATATTAGATTTTACTTAACTAAACTTTTGTCTTTTCAGTAACATATAATCTCTTCGTAAAACTATTTTTTTAAACCAATCTCGAAACTATAACATTTTTATTAAGATAAAATATTTTTTTATAAACACATTAGTTACAAATTGCTAAATTTTTCATTTGATGTTGTTACTGAAGAATGATTTGATGCATATTACTCGGTATAAAAAAAATTATAATTGTTGTTATCATTAGCTTAATTATTCCCAACATTACTCAATTGTCCTTATTACTTTTGCATATCTATTTTTTTTTCTCAAAACAAAGTATATGAAAGTGAAATTGAAAACTAATGTGCAATACACAAAAAAATAAAAATTTGTAAATACCGCGCATTGCGCGGGATCTAAACTAGTGAGATAGTAATTGGCTAGTTTTATTATTAAGACAAATATAATCATCTTAAGAGATACGAAGTACTTGATTCTAGAATTTGCGCTTTGGATAAATTTAACTTACATTTTGAAATAGGTTTCTCCTACGACGATCCGTCTTAAGACAGGTCAATAATACACCACTTATGTGGATGAGACAAATATTTTATTTTTCCTATACATTATATCTTTGCCTTACATCTCAAATGAGTAATTTAATCCATCTTAAATTTATCTTAAACTTTAGACGAATATCTCTCGATTTAGGTACATTTGGTTGTAAGTCACACTTCAGTAGAATTTACAACCACCCCTGTCTTGTCAGTTATGCCACGTGGTAAGAACAACTAACATGCAACGATAAGTCTATTTACACAAGTTATTAAGAGGAATCAGGATTTAGTTTGAATATACAAAAGAAAGATTCACTTATTAAAACCCTAATTGATCAACACTGAATTTCAGTTCTCGTCAAAAGACTGACACTTTAGAGAACGAATTGGGGAAATTGAAAACAGAGCATCTGTCTTGTGATGTTGAGCGTCGAAGATTGGAGAGAAAATTGGAGGTTAAAAATGACGAATTTGAAGACTTAACTATTAAATTAGGGTTTAGCAAAGAGACCGAGGCGAAGGCGATTGAGAGATATGATCAAGCCTTAGAGTATAATGGAGAGGTGGAGTCGGGAGTCGGGAAATTAATGGCGGAACATTTGGCTTGGGATTTTGAGCGTCGTAAATGGGATAGAAAATTGGGGATTAAAAATGATGAATTGAATGATTTAAATAGGAAATTAGGGTTTATCAAGGACGCCGAGGCGAGGGCGGATAAGAGGTATAAGCGGGCTTTAGAGTATAATGCGGAGGTGGAGGCGAAAGTCGGGGAATTAAAGAGTAGATTTGAGGAAGAAAGGGGAGATTTACTGGGACAATAGAGTGATTTGAAGGATAAATTGATGAAGAGGGAGGTGGAATTACGGGATTTCAAGGATAAATTGATGGATAGGGAGGTGGAATTAGGGGATTTGAAGGAAAAATTGAGGGGGAATGAACAAATGGAGGTGGGTGGGAATTTGGAAGAAGGTATTTGGAATTCACAAAGCTTGTTTGTTAGTTTGTTTGTTTGTTTGTCGCGGAGTATGGTTTGCTACTCCCTCTGTCCAGTTCTTTTGTTTACCTTTTTTATTATTTGTTACAGGTTTTTTAATAGGTCTCGTTCATTTGTTTGACTTTTTTCATTATTTGTTATGAGTATTTTAATCAGTAAATAAATGATTGAGACGAAGTGAATATTGTTGAGTGAAATATTATGAACATTGTTTGTTGTTATGTTGACATGCTTTGAGCTTTTAGATTGCTAATTATCTAGTTATTGTTATGATTTTGTGACACAACTTTGATCAGCATAGCAAGTGATTAATGTTTGCTGAAACAATTGATCTAAATCTAGTTGTGATGTTGTGGGGTGGTGTTGTGAGCATCAACATTCAAATGATTCAATGACTTTACCAACTAATCTAGCTCTTAGAGGATGTTTGCGATTAGAGTAGCGTGTTTTGTTCTTGTACTTTTGATAATGGAATAGTCCTTCCTCTTCCATTTGGTTGCTGTATTATGATGCATGCGATATATGAGACTTATTTTTCCCTGCAGGTAGTATATCTGTAGCCTTTACTTCGTAGAGGTTATATTTTGCCTTGAGTACGAATGGCTTGAGAGAAACTTGTCGTAGATAAAGTGGTATTCCTATGCTTGTGAAGCTGTTATAAACACTAGCTAGTTTGGGGTCTGGTCTTGGTTCTAAGAAATGAACCCGTTTATCTTTATCTTTTTTCTCTTTCTACAGATGCAGCTCCTCCTGAAAGCCTTGTCAATGATGTGAAATGTCCTTCGAAATGTAGAAAACGTAAAGAGTTCCCTATGACGACAATGCATTCCGAGGGAGTAGGAGAGAATGGTGGAGATTGCGACCAGAAGCGAGCAAACATCCAAAACTCGGACAGCAATGACGTTGCTAGTGATGCCAGCAACCACAGTGATGACAGTTCTAGGGCTGCGACCGACCACGAACAAGTGGCAGAACTACCAGCCATACAAATCTTCGTGAAAACCCTTACTGGCAAGACAATAACTATGACAGTCGAACCCTCTTTGACAATCAACGGCCTCAAATCCAAGATTGAAGATAGAGAGGGCATCCCACCACACCAACAACGCCTGATCTTCGCGGGAAAACAGCTCGAAGACAGCCACACTGTTGCTCACTATAACATTGAGAAGGAGTCCACCATCCATCTTGTACTCCGCCTTGGGGGTAAAAAAATCTAACTTGCAGAAATGTGTGTCTATATTGAAGTCCTAAGTGACTGTAGTTACATTTGGTCGGATTTCATTATGGGATATCGGCCTTTGTAGTTGGGATCTTATGTCATTCAATTTGGTTTTGTCTGTCCGGGAAAGTGAATGTTACAACATGAAGAACTCAGCGGGTCAGTTGAAGCAGCGAGATTTAGGAGTGCTTGTTACCTTGTTTAACATCTGTAAGAGTAACGAAGGCGTCTTTTCTTCCCTTATCGACTGATATGCAAATGTAATATATATAGGACTGTAAGTTCCTAGGCTGTGCTTAAGCCGAAACTTGGCTAAATAGTCAATATTAAGCGTTCAGGCGTTGGTTATCGTTGCTCTGAAAGTCTGAATGTTGTTCTCATCTTTCTCCACTTTCATGGTCCTCATCAATGGTACAACAAGAAGTATCTGTGAGTCATGGTTTTTTTAAGGTGGAGTTGGTATCTTCTGTTAAAAAAGTTCCCTTCATTTTAAAACAAAATTGCTATATCCCGCCCCCTTATTACTCATCCCGCCCCGTATTTTCATTTCATTTTCCAATTTTGCCCTTATCTCTAAAACATCTCTCTATATTTATTTTTTCCGTTGTTTCGAAAATGAGTGACGGTAATGATTTTTTCGATTATCTTTGTACTTCGTATAATACTTATGATAACGAACCTCGATTTGCAAACGACTGAAATGCGCAACAACATTATCGTTATAGCGATGAATATGCTAATCTACTATATACTAATCCTGAAACATTTAGAGTCTTCCTATTGGCTGCAAAATTTCAGGATTAGTGGGCCCCACTACAAAACAAAAACTTTAATTACCCTCTCTCTTCTTTTTTTTTCTGATTTATTTAGACTATGTTCTTCAAATGTTTTTGGACTTTGCATTAGTTTATTAATTATCGACTTTGCATTAGTTTTTCTGAAAAAAAATAATGACTTTGCATTAATTTTTCTGAAAAAAAATAATGAAAAAAATAATGGAATTAATTATTAATATCGACTTTGCATTAGTTTTTCTGATTTATTAATAATCTACCGATGAAACACAAACCATTAAATCTATCTTATTCTTCAGGAATATGTTAGCTACTAAATTTAACTATAATCTCACAATAATAATTATAATGGAACATAAAAAAATGATTTTCTCAACAAAAAAAACTGAACAGCTGGAATTTCGGCCAAAAAAAAAATACTGATGAATCTTTTCAAACTTCATTGATTTTTTTTCAAAGCACCATAATAATTATATAACTATTAACAAAACATAACAAATAGTACAATAGATCATATAACGAAAAATATATTTACATAAAAAAAGTTTAATTAAAAAAATATGCAATTGAAATACATCCAAGTTCATATTAAAAAAATCTATATGTAAGCTTCGGATTATACTTGCATAAATTTTTTTCAGATTATATCACTCTAATACTTACATGAAATCCATTAAATTCGCATATAGAGGGTCTTATAGAGAATATATATTGATGCAAATTGAAGATGTGAGGAAAATTAAAGGGAGATTTTTCTTTTATTATGGCCAATACATATTTTGGGCATTTAGGATGTAAATAGAGTATGAGGGAGCCAGGTGAGAAGGACTGATGAGAGGGGCAAAATATGTGACTGAGGTGAGATGTTTAGGGTATAGGAAATTAGGAAGGGAAAAATGAAGAAGAGAAATTGATAGAGGGGGTCGGCGGATGGGAGATCAAATTTTAGGGGTTTTATCTTAAATTTATATTTTTGGGTTGATATTTTAATTGAGATTCATAAGACCTTTTGGGTTGGGTTTTGTTGTATACTAATTTTTTTTTCTAATATAAAATCAAATATCAAATATTTATTGGAGGCCAAATCTATCTCCAAATTTGGGTTAATTCTTTTTAAACATAATGTAATTGAGATATTTTTCTTTTAATGTGAGTAAGATAAATGTTGGTTACTTGGACATGACAAAAATAAATTTGTCAATGTTATAAATTAATAAGTTATTAAACATATACTAAATGTTAAATAATAAAAAGTAAAAAAAATTTGTTTTCGGTCTAAGTTTTACTTCCTCCATCTCAGTCATTTATTTACCTTTACTTTTTCACTAATATAATTTATTAAAGTAAATAAAATTTGAATTCATTGATTTTTATTTGTACATTGAAAATTCCGTTACAAAAATATCACATTCTATTAGTTTGTTCATTTAAGACATGAAAGTTATCTATATCATAACCTAGATTTAATGCCCGTGTGATTGCACGGGTCGACATTAATGTCATTTTCTTAAGTTTTTTTACAACAATTAACTTATAGAAATAAGTTTGTCCTTTTTAACTTTTACGAAATAACTATTAAGTACTTAATTATGAATTTGACCCTTAACTTATAATATTGATTTAAGTAAAATCTTAATTCTTTCTTACGGTTATCTTAGACTATAAACATTATAACATAATCTTTAAATAATACCCGTGCAATTTTTCACGGGCTTAAAACTAATAAATAGAAAAGTGAAAAATGACATAAACTACCAAAAAAATGATAACAAGTAAAAACAAAAAATATTAATGCAGAAGTATTTACTTGAACTAAACAAAATCTGACAAAAGCAGAAGTATTTACTTGAAAAAAAAAACGAAAATTATTAATGCAAAAGTAAAAACGAAAAATATTAATTCAAATTTTCTAAAATTTCGTCTTATAATACTGTATTATTACAAACGCAATAAACCAGAGTATAGATTTAACATTTGAATAAGAGGACCAATTCACTATATTTTGACCAATTTATATTGTCACAGACTCGCGAAATTGAACACTTAATGACACACAATTTATATACACATGTATCTTAGGATAACAACGACTATTAAGATCCGTGCATTTTTTGCACGGGTGTAAAACTAGTTATGCTTAAAACAAAACAAACAAACATTTAATTACATAATACAAAAAACGTAATTACAATTGTAATTAATAAAAGTACGTAAATATATTATCAAACATTTAATTACATAATAAAAAAAAACTAAAAGTACGTAAATATATATTACATAATAAAAATACGTAAATATAATTACATAATAAGACAATTTTAAAAAAAAATCCGGAAAATGGCCCATTCGTGTGAATTACACGAAAGGACCAAGGCCAATTCGTGTAATCTACACGTCTGGGCCGTGGCTCATTCGTGTGGATTACACGAATTGGCCCAGGTGCATTCGTGTAATTCACACGAATGAGCCATGGCCCAGACGTGTGGATTACACGAATTGGCCCGGGTCCATTCGTGTAATTCACACGAATGGGCCATTTTCCGGATTTTTTTTTTTGGTAAATTCAACCATTAACGATTAATACAAAATCAAAATAACGCGATTTTAAATTTCTAACGGTTTGAAACGGTTTTTTAAATTTTGAATTTTAAATTTATGACGGTTTGAAGCGTTTTTTTGAATTTTAAATTTTAAATTTATGACGGTTTGAATTTTAAATATTAAGACGGTAATTCGAAAATGAATGACGGTAATGATTTTTCGATTATCTTTATAATTCGTACAATAATTAGATAACGAACTTCGATTTGCAAACGATTGGAACGCGCAACAACATTATCGTTATAACGATGAATACAATAATTATCGTTACGACGAGAAAAGCGGTTATGATGATGGGAACGACAATACGGGTCACGATAATGACGAGGAGGAACGGGATAACACGGAAAATGAAGATGAAGATTTTCGAAACACCGGAAATGCGACGGTACATTTCAATTTACGAATTTCCATTTTCCGATAGCAATCATTTAAATTTTTACAAAAAAAATGACGATTAAAAACTGTAAAACTTCAAATGGCCATAACTTTACGCTCGGGTGTCCGTTTTCGATGATTTTTTTTTTAAATCGCTTATCTCGACGAGGCGAATGCAATGGTAAAAAAAAAGAATTGTTTTCAGTGGCTCATTCGTGTGAAACACACGAATTGGCCTGGGCCGATTCATGTGATTTACACGAATGGGCCTAGGCCAGTTCGTGCAAATCACACGAGTCAGCCTTGGCCCAATCGTGTGATTTACACGAGCTGGCCTAGGCCCATTCGTGTAAACCACATGAATCGGCCCAGGCCAATTCGTGTGTTTTACACAAATGGGCCATTGAAAATAATTTTTTTTTTTTTTACCATTGCGTTCGTCTCGTTGAGATAAGCGATTTGAAAAAAAAAAATCATCGAAAACGGACGCCCGAGCGCAAAGTTATGTCCTTTTGAAGTTTTTTCCGTATTTAATAGGTATTTTTTTTGAAAAAAAGTCAAATGATTGTTATTAGTTAGCGTTTTTTATATTAATTATCGTTGAATAATATACAAAAATTAACGTTAAAACGATAATTTTGTTCGTTAACACGATATTTCAATTGTTTTGAAATTAACGTTAAGCGATTTTATTTTTAAAGCGGTTTTAAAAATCGAATTTTAAAATAACAAAGAGGAAAGAACAAAAGTTGGTGGGTCAAATAACAAGGGGCAAGAAAGTAATTATAGGGGGCGGGATGAGTAAAATGGGGGGCGGGATATAGCAAACCCCTTTTAAAAGTAGTCTCTCTTTGGTGGATACTAAGACCATCCCCAAGCAAGGTCATGAGGGAGGTCATGACCTTGCTGGGTCACCTTAATCACATATTAAGGAGGTAATTAGCATGACCCAGGGCACCAATTGACCTCAAAGAGGTCACAATTGATGAAGATGACCCAGTTGATGACCTTGTACGTGTCCTGCTCTGGTTTGTTCCATGTGAATTAAAAAAACAAGTAATACAAATGTGTCAGGTTGTCTGTTCTCCATTTCTGCAAAAATAAGAAAGTTGAAGAGCTAATTCATAATAAACCAAAGGATATATATATACTAAATCAAATTAGAAAAAAATATGAGTATATAAAAAAAGGTTATATTTTTTAATTTCCCATAAAATAAACTCAACTTTGATATGTTTTGACCCATTTTGAATTCAACAAAAAAAAGTACCAAACTAACTGTATAAACTATAAGCATCATTATTATGCTAATGGAAACCAAATTAAATTAATTACCACAAATGAGGAATTGAAGGAGATGATCACAGTGGTGGGCTGGTGGCGATCTGGTGAGAGACGGAAGAAGATGATGAAGACGGTGAGTATGATGATGCTGGCCGTGAATGATGGTGAAGGAAGGTTGAAGACGGAAGAGACGCTGATTTGGGGAAATGAAATTAGAAGGATTTGGGGAAATATTTGGGTGTTAGATCTGGGTAGAGGATGAAATATTTGGGGGATGAAATATTTGGGGAAAGGGTATTATACGTATAATGTAAAATTTGGCAAGAATATCACACAATTCTTATTTCAGACGGACTATTTTCGTCTGAAAAATAAGACGGGATTATGTTGCCACTTTTTGATAAAATGTAACCACAGATTATATCAACTTGTTTTCAATAGTGGTTACATCTAACTGTAAAGTGGTTACAAAATCTCGTCTTATTGCTTCAGACCAAAATGATCGGTCTGAAGCAAGACCAACTGCAAGAATATTTATTAAACCAATAATAAAGGGTAATAGGTACAATATATGCAATGAATTACATTAGACACAAATTAACAGCATAAGCTTTTCAAAATAGTAACGATTCAATGAAAAAATATTGACCTGCCTTCACATCTTGAAAAAATATATGACGGATTACTCTATTTTTTATTTTTAAAGATTATTTTGAAATTTTATTAGGATATTTGTATTTTTTTATTATTTTTCTTTTTTCGATTGTGTTGGATTAGTTATAGACGTTGGATCAATTATAGCCGTCGTATTATTATAGTTGTTGGATCAAATATAGCTGAAACGGTATCCGATCCGAAATTAATCGGATATCCGAAATTTTTGTAACTGGTATCCGTATCCAATCCGATATCCAAAAATCTCATTGAGCATATTTGACAAAATTTCGTAACTAGATTAAGTACGAAAGTATTTTATTATTGTCGGGTTGTTTAGCTCGTTATTTCTAATTTTGTGTTTTTTTAATTAGTTTTATGCATTCCGTATTTTATTTAGCTCGTTATTTGTAATGTTGTGTTTTTTAATTAGTTTTATGTATCCCGTATTTTATTTATTGAATCATGATTTTTAATTATTACGAGTTTTTTTATCACATTTGAGTAATTATTAGTTTATTAAGAGATTTTCAAAACTGTAAAAATTAACTTAATTTTAGTTTGTAAATAGTAATAAGTATTAATTGAAAAAAGTATGAGAGAGGTTTGGGATGAGTAGGGAATGTAGGAAATGATTGGAAATGTTGAAAAGTGAAAAATGATTGGGTTGATGACCTAGGTCGCGACTTTCTGCTTGGGAGGGTGTAAATGGGTCAAGATAATTATGAAGTGATTATTAGTAAAAATGGGTGGTGACCTAGTTAGTGTGACCCTTGCTTGGGGATGGTCTAAGTAGCAGTGAGTAGCACCTGGCTCAGTTGTCACTTGTCACACAAAGTTTGCCAAGGATTAAACCAGTTAAGCAGCTGAGGTCCTAGGTCGAGGCGGTCTAGCTATACAATTTGTTCAATGATTTACAGTTAACAAAGAAAATTCGTTTTCTTCTATGTTCAAATTTTTATTCATTTTGAAGAAATTGATTTATTTGGTAAGTTGGATGGTGAGGAATTGGTAGAATTTGATTCTTTTTCTTTTCTTAGACAAATGGAGTAGCAAATGGAAAGTATCGAGTAAAATGTACCGTATTTGTATTATATGTACAAATGGTAGGATACTCGACGCATTTTAAACTTAAAGACCAATAGTGATCGTCTTTTAACTCTTATGAAAGAGTAACCGTAAGACATGAATGTTTCTTTGATCAGTTCCAATTTCCTAGAAGAAATCCTTACCAATTCCCAATTTCCTTTTGAAGGTATAATACAAGTCCCCTGGAAATTCTGTGAGCAATACGCAACCACAAACACTATTATTCCTCGCTTTCGATAACAGCATTATTGAAATCCCTAATTGACGAACAAATGAACATTAATTCTTGCGACGTAGAAAAAAATCGTCTTTCTAGGGCTAAAATCCACTGTTTAGAAGATGAATTGGGGAAACTGAAAGCTGAACATCTGGGTTGCGATGTCGAACGACGGCGATTGGAGAGAGTGTTGGAGCTGAAAAATGACGAATTGGAAAAATTAACTAGAAAATTAGGGTTTAGCCAGGACACCGAAGCGAAGGCGATTGCGAGGTATGATCAATCCTTGAAGTATAATAAGGAGTTGGAAGCGGAAGTGGGAAAATTGATGGCGGAACAATTGAGTTGGGATTTTGAGCGTCGTAACACGGAGAGAAAATTGGAGGTTAAAAATGATGAATTGGAAGATGTAACGAGGAGATTAGGGTTTAGTCAGGAGACGGAGGCGAAGGCGATTAAAATGTATATGTTAGCGCTGGAATATAATGAGGAGGTGGATGTAAAAGTGGAGGAATTGAAGAGTAGGTTTGAGGGAGAAAGGGGTGAATTACTGGGTAAATTAAGTGATTTGAAGAATGTATTGATGGAGAGGGAGATGGAATTGGGTGATTTCAAGGATAAAATGAGGGTGGATGAACATATGGAGATAGTTGGGAATTTGGAAGCAGGTATTGTTTACTCACTTGTTAATTTGTTATAGTTCCGTCCTCGTCATTTGTCTATTATTTCCGTTTTTCATTTTATAATGTCTTATTCAACTGTTTAATTTTTATATTAGGTTGGTTTTCTTTGAATAATTTGATATGTCAAGGTAATTATTGTCCACTAAGTATAACGTTCCATTTGTTTACCTGAATTATTATCCACTTGTCATGCACTAACTACAGGCACAAATGTCCCTTACTCTTGACCGGGACGAATAAAGTATAATTATCACGGTTTGCTAATTGTTAAGAGAAATAATTGTCATTACATTTTTTATTGTCCCCTTTTCGGTTCTTTCCCTTTAATATATTCTAAACCGAAAAATTCTCACGGTATCCTCAAGTTTGACATTTTGCCCGAAATACCCAAATTTGTTACCCGAAAACTTTTGAGTGGTCATAACTCGGGTTTACAAACTCGGAAAATGACAATTTCTTTTTTCAAATTGTTCATCTTTTCGAGAACTACGATTTGTAAAAAAAATTAGCAAGTTCTGAACTCGTGACCATATGTTCACTCAAAGTTTGTTCGGTAAAAAAAACTTTGACATACAAAAACTCCTAGCCACGGAATCCAAATACGACTAATTTTTTTTCAAATCGTAGCTCTCGGAAAGATGAACGATTTGAAAAAAAAATCGTCATTTTCCGAGTTTGTAAACCTGAGTTATGGCCACTCAAAGTTTTTCGGGTAAAAATTTTGGGTATTTCGGGCAAAGCGTCAAAGTTAGAGGGTACCATAAGAATTTTCCGGATATTCTAAATTAGGTGTGCCCTTTCCAATACTACCCTTGATATTTAAGTACCACTCGATTGGAGGGAATATTTTGAATATTATTGTATGATGTTTTGTTTACATGTTTGCACTGTTTCAACTTTATGAGCTCTAATTTTGATTTTGTTAGGAATTTATGCCTTGAATTTGTGTCAAAGACGGATTAAGTTAAGAGAAGAAGAAAATAGGATATGTGGTAATTGTCTTTGTTTAGGAAATTATTAATTAATTTTGTCTTTGTTTCCTATTAGTGTTGCTTTAGGAAATTGTTATTTAATTTCCTAATTGTCTTTGTTTCCTAATTAGTCTAGGTCTCTTATTTTAGGGTGTAATAAATCTATATAAAGACCCTAATATTAGACTAGAAAAATTAAAGAAGGAGGTGGAGATAATATTGGTGAGCACAATCTTATGAGAGTCGATTTGTGAGGTTCCTTTTGGGAGGAAGCGTCACTTTGTTCCGGGCTCAAGTAGATTGGTGTTCTTCTGAATTTGGAGATAGAAGGAGTTTGTCCGGATCTTGTTGGCCTCAAGATCGTTTGTCCTTCATCTTGGCAGAGTAGTCTCTTTTGTTTATTTGAGATTACTATATTTGTTGGTAGAATTGGGTACACTTTTGGCTCTTAGTAGCGCGTGTGTATTAGTCTACTGTTGTACTATTATCTCCACAATAGTGAAATTTGCTCTCCTTCCGGGTGGACGTAGCCAGTTATTTGACTGGTGAACCACGTATATTTGTGTGTCATCTTTATTTGTTATTCGCTATATTTTGTTCTTATCACCCTAATCAACTAACCGTCGGGTAACGGGACGCCTCCGTTACAACAGATTTGCTATAGGAGTAGAGGGCTTTGAACTTATGTGCGAAAAATCAATGATAATTGTTTCAAAATTTCAAACATATTGGCGGTGATTTTGTGACTCCAGTTGCATGTATCGCAAACGAGTAATGTTTGCTGAAACCATTGAGCTGACTGGTTTGTTCTTTAGAAGGATACTCCATCCGTCTCTGTCGTTTGCTTACATTCTGTGTGAGAGGTATTCAAACGGATGGAATAATTTATAAGTGTTTGGATACTTGGTGAGGATTTTCAATAACCAGGAGCAATTTTGTTAGGCTTCAAAGGAGCCGTGAATCGTGATGAGGGTAGTTACGAGATTGATGGGTTTCAGACATAGGTCACGAGTACTACCATCCAATCTCTTCACTAGCTAAGCTAGCTTAGCTAATATTTGCAATGAGTGGTGCGTTTCGTAGTTGTATTTTTGGTGATGGACTGATGGTAGTGTCCTTCCTCATCCATTTGGTTGCTGCATAATGATGGATGTAATATATGAGACTTATTTTTGCCTGATAAATAAGTAGGGACAATATTTTGTCCTGATGACAAATAGCCGTCTGTTGAGAAAAACCTGTCGTAAATAAAGTGGTACTCCTATGCTTGTGAAGCTGTGATAAGCACTAGTTTAGGATGTGGTCATCAGACTATCTATCTTAATCTTGGTCCTAAGAAATGAATCCATTTACATGTTTATTTTTCTCTCTTCTCCAGATTCAGCTTCTGGAAGGCAGGTCAGTGATGTGAAATGCTCTTCGAAGTCTAGAAAACGTGAAGAGTTTGCTAAGCCGGCAGTGCTTTCTGAGGAAAAGCTTGTACCACGGAATGGGACAGCTTCAAATGATGCGAGTGACCACAGACAAGACGCAGAAGTAACAGACATGCAGATCTTCTTGAAAAACCCTACTGGCAAGACAATAATCATGCGAGTCGAACCCTCTTTGACAATCGAGAGCCTCAAATCCAAGATCCGAGTAAAAGAGGGCATTCCAGCACACCTACAAAACCTAGTCTTCTCGGGAAGGGAGCTCGAAAATAGCCGCACGCTTGCCAATTATAACATCACAAAGGAGTCCACCATCCAGATTAGGCTTCGTGTTTCTGCTTAAAAAATCTAACAATGTGTTTCATAGAAGTCGTATGGGATATCGGTTTTGTAGTAGGGATCATATGTCATTCATTTTAGTTTTGCCTGTCTGAGAAAGTGAATGTAACTTTAAGATTTATAACAACTGTTCTAGATGAATATTATGCAGACGGTGATTCAAATCACGACAAGAAGAAATCAGCGACTCAGTTGCTCAGCGTGATCCAGCAGGGAGCGCTTGGTAGTTGGTAACTATGTAACATCTGTAATAGACTAATAGTAACGAATGCCTCTTTTTCTTCCCTTATTTAATGATGTGCAAATGTAATACGTACTATGTATGAATGTAAATTCCTGTGCTGTGCTTGTAATGGAAGGTTTTACAGTTTTGTGAAGTACAACTGTACAAGAGTCACATTTTTTTTCTTTTTTAAAGGTTTTACATTTTTTAGTAGGTCTTATTTCAGACGGTCTTAAGTTAAGACCTCTCACAAGTCCCTTTTCATTCTAGCATTATTTTAATCGATTGTGGTTACGTCTAAATTTAAGATCGTCTGAAACAAGAATTTGTGTACATTTTTTTATCTTTATGTTTAAAAACTAAAAAGTTTGCTTCATTTTAAACATCAAGTGTTGTTCCTTAAAATAGTTTCTGTCATTTCTAAGTAGTTTCTCTTTGGTGGGTTGTACACTTGTAGTTGGCTAAGTTGTTCTTTCTCAATTGATCTGTTGTAATTTTTGTAGTAAATAAAAACTATAATACAATTACAAACTAGTAATTACAAAGACTCTAAAATTGAAATGAAAAACGAAAATATAAGACGGTGTTATAACCCAATCGAATCACGCAAGAATGCGTTTTCCTTAGAGTATTTCGACCCTACAAGCCTTTGGGTATCACGAAATCCCTTGAGGATAAGACGATTACAACTTTGTCTTAAGGGTTAAGGCAAGAACAAAGATCAAATAACAATGGAGTTTTACTTTTGTTTTTGTTTTGTCAAAATCTGAAAAAATGAAAGTGAAGTAATGTATATTCTTTCATTCAATCCTTCACATATATATAAGAATTTATGTGATGAGATACATAATATAAACATATATTATTTAATGGATAGAGACATGGGAAAACACCCAAAGATTACCGTCGCTGGGTTTCAAATGAAACCCAAACAACACAAGTGAAAAGCGCGCGGAAAACAGAACAAGTACCCAGAAAACTGAAACCCCGATCGGGGTTTGGTATATCTTGGTATATTTAAATAAACAGAAACTTTCCAGACCCCATATCCTATCGGGGTAAGGCCACCCCGATCGGGGTTATGTTTCTCATGTTTTATTTACGCAAAACACTAAGTATAATACTTAGTAAAACCGAGTATAAAACTCAACACAAATAACGAGTCGATATAAATTAAAATAAACTCGTCATTTCCTTATCCATTACAACCAAGAACTCGATATACGATTATATGAGCATACACTCCGTATTCCCGACTCACATTATATCCTTTACGAGCTCAAGAACCGATTTTGACTTGAAAACCCGAATGTACTTAAATGACTTGTGATCAAAATCACTAACATGGTCTCCCGTGGAAAAGGTATATCCGTCTTAAGAGTAAAACGGGTCAAATATTACGACACTTGTTTAAATAAAACAATTATTTTACTAGTATTGAAGAACTTTTCTTTTGTCTTATCCTAACTATTTACGGGTATTAAGCTTAAAACACCAAATTGTTGTTCCTTAAAGCTTGGCAAGAATGCCAACCAAGGATTAGAGTTATTAGACCAGCTGGCAGGGGTCCTAGGTCGAACAATACAAGCGAGGTCAAAACACAAGTAAAAAGTAGTGACTAGCGTCTTTTCTTTACCATTTTTATAAACCGAAAAAATATATTCTAAAAACAATCATATTTGATGTTAATATTTTAATCAGTCATTACTTTTCACACTTCAATTTTGTAATTTGATCAACTCAAATTAAAATGGAATTATACGATATTTAAATTGACAGAACTAGCAAGTGTGAACAAAAACAAGTCAAAGAAATTACCCAAAAAGTCAATGTAAGGGTCCTTCTGCCCAAAGGTATTTTTAATCTTATGGAAGATAGTGTTGTTATCATAGGTTACCCATCCAATAACAGAGCTGAGGTTAGACTTCCAGCTCGTGTCAACCTTGATACGAATAGTACTAAATAGGATCCTAAGCCCACAAAATGTATAAGGTAGGTGTCTCCTATCATTTTTTTCGTCACATCCTGCTTGTGATTTCCTACACATGAGGATGATCTTGCCGAGGCATTAGCTGCAAATGCTAAAGCTGAATTATCGTTTGATCTGAGAAAGCTGGAAATAGGAGAAGGATGTGAGCCTCTAAAGAGGCAACCATTTCTCGAGAGCCAAATACTTCTTAAGATTGCAATAAAGGAAATTATTTGCCCTTCTGAATTCTTAGTGTACGGGTAAAATAGGATAGCCAGTTGATGATCTGGGTTCTGAAGCTAATATGAGTATCATGGTCGGTTCGTATCCCTAGAATGGATAAGCTCTAGATTCTTTGAGCAAAATGACAATCTCTGAAGAGATGATCAAGGGTTTTCATTGATGTAGTTCGTTGCATAAACGACGGTGAAAAGTCGTTTCATTTTTTCTTCTAAAAAACTCATATCCCACAAGTAAGGTATTTGTAATGATTTTCCAAACAAATATTTTCCAGGCATGGGGGACAGGGACATTTCATAGCTTCTTTCTACAAAAAGCTTTTTCCTTATTCCCAATGCGAGTTCTGTCTTTAGTAGTACTAACCTTTCCTTGGAGACAGTCAAGTGCAATACCATATTGAAGAGTTAAGAACGATTAACACCTAAGAAGGGGAGGGGGTGAATTAGGTGTACTTTTAAAAATTTCTACTTAACTTGGTTATTTGATAACACAAGCAATGACAATTAAGTACGAGACTTGAGAAGCTTAATTGAATTTAAGTTCACAAGAAGTAACAGCAGGTCTAAGTCACAGTATGAAGGACTGTGACACAGACAAGGCAGCGAGATATGCAATACGTCACAGTAAGGAAGACTGTGGCGCAGACATAATAACGAAATGAGCAGTAAGTAAATAATAAGCAGCGGAATGTGAAAGTAAATGAACAAACAAGGCGATGTTTTTAAATTGGTTCAGCTTCTACTCCGAAGCCTACGTCCATTGTTATGTTATTGCTTGAATTGTTTAAAAATTTACTCAAACTTACTAAACCCCTTACAATGAAAATAACTCGCCAACCAACCCCGGTTGCACTCAAACTTAAAGCTACTCCGCTTCAAGAGTTTCTGTGTTCTATCTAACAGGTTTACAGAGTCTTGAATCTCAATCGTTCACTTAATGAACATGGAGATCACAATTAAGACTTAAACACGAGATCATGGAACAAACTTAGATGTCATAGTGCAGCGAACTGATACATGGAGATTTACAGCTCTTTTGAAAAATGATTGAAGACTTTAAAACTTAAAACGATTTTGCAAACACTTGAAAACAAAGCTTTAAACTCAAAAATGATTTACAAAGTTTCTCAATAAATGCTCTTAAAAGTCTTGGTTATGAATGACAAAGTGTGAGGCTATTTATAGAGGAAGAGTGTGTAAAGGAAGGAAACTCAACACACCGTATATCTCTTTCATCCAATGGGTAATATGATAAAGAATCACTTTAAAATCTCATTAGTATAATCAGATTTGTGAGGCTCAAGAGAGCTGCCCATTTTTTCAGAAAAGTAAAGTGTTTCCATAATTGTTATGAGAACCATAAATTACTTGTGACCATTGGTTAATAACCAAGTGACCATTGGTTATTAACCAAGTGAACTTGATTATTAACCAAGTAGGCTTAGCTTCTCAATTAAACAAACTTTTCTCTTTCAAACTTGTAATTTGTTTCTTTGAAAATCAGAAATCATTTAGAAAGAGATAGTTAAGTACTTTGACAAATAAACTCATTCGAAAATTTCTCCATTCGTTGTATCAGAAACACAGTGCCACAGTGACGTGCACTGTTGCATGGTTTTGCAGTCACTTGATAAACTAAGAATGTTACACTACTTCGTTTACAACATTCGACTTAGCCTAGGACTTTCTTCATCTTTGATCATCCTTGCACCATCCTTGAGAAATAATTGAGAGCTTCAAATGCTATAAATCATAACTAAGAAGCAAACCATTAACTGACAATGAAACTGGGCATCATTAACCAAGTGTTGTTAATGATTTTTCTTAACATGACTCGATTGTTGATGTAACAAGAAGTGTTAACGGCTTCGGCCCAAAAGTACCTTGGCACTTTAGAACTAATAAGCATAGTCCTAGCCATATTTTCAAGAGTTCGGTCCATTCGTTCCACAACCCCGTTTTGTTGGGGAGTTCTTGTGGCCGAAAAGTTATGACTAACACCATGCTCATCACAATAATCCTCAAATGATAAATTTTCAAATTCGGTTCCATGGTCGGATCTCAAGGAGACCAGTTTCAAACCAAATTTATTTTGGACCTTTTTCACCCAAATTAAAACTTCATCAAATGCTTGATCTTTAGAACTTAAAAAAAGTATCCAAACATATCTTGAAAAATCATCCACAATGACACAAATATAGCGACTTCCACCTTTACTTACAATGCGCATGGGTCCTCATAAATCAACGTGAATAATCTCAAGAGGACGAGACGTGCTAACAAACTTTTTGGATTTAAAGGAGCATTTAACTTGTTTTTCCTTAACACAATCATCACATAGTGATTTAAAATCAAATTTTATGTTAGGAATAATGTCATCTACTAGATCAAGTTTCTTAAGAGTGTTTAGTGTTCTAGCATTAACATGGCCTAATCGTTTATGCCAAAGCCAAGGGTCATTGTTTTGGACACTCATGCATGATAGGGTTTGACCGGACAATGAACATAGATTAGTCATGTAAACATCTTTAACACGTTTTCCTTCAAGAACGAGTTCTCTAGTTTTTCCATCAAGAATTCTACATTCACTAGCATGAAATTCAACAATATTACCACGATCACATAATTGTGAGATGCTTAAGAGATTGTGTTTCAAACCTTTGACAAGCAACACTTTGTCGACACATAATGACTTTGGCTTACCAACTTTTCCAATATCAATGATTTCACCTCTTTTGTTGTCACCAAAAGTCACCATGCCACCATCGTAGGCTTCTAGCGAGAGGAATTGAGTTTCATTTCCCGTCATGTGACGAGAGCATCTAATGTCTTAAGTACCAATTGTTGCTGCCCCTCACTAATGTCTATAAAAGATCAAACTTTTAGTTAGGAACCCAAATAAATTTGGGTCTCTTCTTGAGACTTGTTTGCTTTACTAAGTATTTCTTAATCCAAATTTGTTCAGTCACTTTAGTGCTCTTTTCAAGATCAAGGACTCTCTTTTCACAACCATTAAACACATGACCCGTCTTGCCACAATAGTTACAAATAATATATTCAGGAAGGCCAGCATATTTTCTTTTTCGAAAATTAGTCTTGCTTGGGTCTCGGTTTTGAATACAACAGTGAGTGTTACTGTTGCGCTTGAAACCAAGTCCAACATTCTTCTCAAGCTTTTCGTATTCTTGTGATTGTTTTAAAAGGAATTCTAAAACATCCTGGCTTCCTTCCCACTTTTGATAAAATAATTTAGCCTCGGATAATTCTTTTTGTAAGATTTCAATTTGAGCAAGAAGGTCATCGTTTGATTTTTGTGCATGTTCTAAAGCACTTTTTACATGACTTGATTCATCATTTAACATTTCAGAAATTTGCACAAGATCTTCATTTCGACTTTCACATGTTGTTAGATCAATTAGAAGTTGGTCTCGTTCCATGGTTAAAGAAGACACATGTTTAATGAGGGACTCTATTTCCTTGTTAGACTCATATGACACTGTGGTTGTATCTGTGACATGTAGCAGTTCAGCTTTTTTACTCAAGATCAGGTTTTGTTTTTTAAGCCTTTTTATTTCTTTCTCGAAAAATGATGATGAAGTAGTTTGTTTAACTTCATTTAGACATTTTTTCAAATTGATGTTTTCCTCGGCTATGTCGTTAATTTCAATTTGCATAGCATCTAGCTTATTGTTTTGGACACAACACTTGTCAAAAAATTGGTCTAAAAGAAGACAAACTTTGTCTTTGGAGAAAGATCGAATCTTTTTCTTGAGATTATTTACCTCATTATCTGAATCTGAATCGGAATCAACAGAGTGAGCCATAAGACATTTGATTGATTCTTTCTTTGACGACTTTGGAACTGTAGGAAATATCGGTATATTTCGTCATTAATTTTACGGATTATAACGAAACTATAGTATATGAATTACGAGTCATAAATGAATTGCATAATATAAAATTATAGGAATTTAGAATTAACCTTTGGTCCTAGCAAATTTGGCCTATGAACAATATCGAAATCGATATTCTCCTAATTGTTGCACCCAAGATGCTCCAAGGATATGCCTTGCTTGTGCTAGAATTTTAGAGAAAAGTTACTGCTATTTTTTCTTTTGTGTGATGATGATTGATAGAGAGAATTAGAGAGAAAAATCAGAATTTTTCTTGTTCTTCTTTTCTCTATACGACCGG
Organism: Heliosperma pusillum; assembly: GCA_022085475.1. NCBI lineage: Eukaryota > Viridiplantae > Streptophyta > Magnoliopsida > Caryophyllales > Caryophyllaceae > Heliosperma > Heliosperma pusillum. Next base: position 15,483 of record JAIUZE010003188.1, on the reverse strand, counting down.
ATCCCTCAAGTGGTAGAAGGAGGAGTCTCTCCTCTTTTTTACTACTCTTGTTATTAGGGTTTTTGACCTAGTTACCATAAAAGAATAATAGGAGATATTTTCTCTTATTATTTTTCTTATTGGCCGAAAATTAGGAGTATAAAAAGACTATTTTCTCCTTCCTTTTTCGGTTATATTAGCATGTAATATAATATATATGTCAGCTATAAATATCCGTATATTTATAATTTGTAATTAAATATAACATATTATGTTTAATTACGAATTAACATTTTAATTCGTTTAAGTTTATATTATATACATTGATTAAATATAACGGTTTATATTCAATTACGAATTACATTTAATTCGTCTCAGCTAATATTATTTAATCGTTATTAAATAATCGTATCATCATTACATTGACTAACCTTTTAGTCATATACATCGACTAACCTTTTAGTCATATAATAAGGCATCAATATGATTATATTGTCCATATAATCACATCTCTCAGACACATCCTTTATGTGTGACTTTTAGGGACCAGTTGATCACCGCCATTAAAATGACAATAACGTCAAACTCCTAGCAAACCAACCATTATCGATAAACGTTAATCAACTGATAAGAATACTAAGTATACCCTGTGAATCTGTAAGAGATTTATTCATGTTATCACACTAACTATGGAGGACACTAGCTCCAACAATCTCCCACTTGTCCTTACAAGTGTATGTGCGATAACCCGATTCTCATATCCAAAAATTTCTCCCACTCAATGTAAGAGATCTATTTATGGATGATCATGGTGGAGGCCGGAGGGAAACAAGCAAGCAAACCTTTTATGATGATCAAACTTTTGTAAGGTCATGTTTCAGAACAAGTGGAAAAGAAGAGGTTACAAAAACCATAACTTAATACAATTAGTCTTGCTTGTGACAGATCTATCCCTCACAAGCTTGTGATAGGTCGGATCCCTCTCACAAGCTTGCAAGTGGGAAGGCAAGTGGAAAATCAATGGTTTCCCACTTGCCCTCCCACTTGCAAGCCTGTGAGAGGGATCCGACCCTCACAAGCTTGTGACGGATAGTGAGCGTCACAAATGAGAATTTGTGTAGTTAATAAAGGATAGTGATAACGCCACAACCGTATTTGTTAAGACCACTTATTTATAAGCTAATTGTTTGAGTACTATTCACTATCTCACAATTTGAGTGACATTAATAAAAGTTGTATTGGCATCATCATTGCCCTTAATAAAGCACTCGAGAATAGACAAGTCAAATGTGGCTTGGGTCTCGGGTCGGGTCATACGGGTTGGATTAGTATAGGGTCGGGTCATACAGGTTACATGTCGGATTAGGGTCAGAAACAGGTCAAAAACTGTTTCTAACGCCTTTCTACCATTTTTTAAATCGGGAAAAATATTTTTAAAAAAATTAGCACATTTAATAGTATTAAATATAAACAATTATAAAAATTTAGTTATTTTAATAATTTATTATTATTAAAAGATACAAAATTGATTTTTTTAGTTGTATTTGTAATTTTAAGTTTTAAAACTAATAATTTCATTACTTTTATTTCAAATATAATAAAATTCATGATTTATTTAGGTCGGCCCTTTCGGATCGGGGTTTGACTCTGATTTAACGGTTCATTTTGAGTTCGGGTCAAACATGTCCCATGCCGAGCTTTTCGAGTCTTGACCATGAAGAAAACGGGTGAAATTTACAAAGTCATATACTCATATCAACATTTTAAGAGGACTACTTGAAAATGATGGAACCTAAAATAACTCAACCCGATTGATTCAATCGCCCTGCTACTAAAAGATTAAGTCAAGTTCTAATCTTCCCGCCTAAAACAGTAAACCTATGATTGGTCTGGGTTATATTTATAAGCTATAGCATGGTAGGTAGAAATAGGCCCAATCTTTTAGATTTAAATATCTATAAAAAGTTAATAGTTCATAATTTACACAGTTTACCTCAAGCTTTTTATGTTGATACTTTTTTTATTAGAATTTTTTTTGTACAAAGTTCATTAATTTTTTTTTGAAGAGTTGCAACCGAAAAATTAGCTTAATTAACTGTAAAAAAAGTATACACTAATATCATATGTTTCGTGGGAAAAAAACATATTTTTCTTTAAAGTACTCATTTTCATGACTTTTTATGACTTTAATATTGTTTCTCAAATATGAGTTATCAATTTAAAATATGTTTTTGTATAAATAATAATAAGGATTTTTTGTCAGATGGCACCTAACATTTACCTCTTATGTATAAATGACACCTAAAGTTTTATTTTTTGCCCAATAGCACCTAACATTTACTCTTTTTTGTCTAATGGCACCAAAATGACTTTTCCGTCAAAAAAAGTCAATTATCCGTCTTGACTAACGGTGAGTTGGCTCACTTTGTTTTCCCTCTTCTGATTCTCTATTTTTCCCTCCAACTCCCACATCCCCATTCTTCCTGATTCAATTTTCCCTCCATTTAAACCCAATTCCCATCCAATTAAACCAAAATTTCCCTCCAACTAAAACCCTTATTTAACACCCAAATTTTATTCCTCCATTCTCAAATTAAATACCCAATTGGTTTCCTCCATTCTCAAATTAAATACCCATCTCCTCCTATCATCATTCCAACTCAACATGTCTTTTTCAAGCTCATCCTCAAACTCAACAAGGCGAATGAGATGCAATTGTGGGTTTCCAGTGGCTGAGAAGACATCATGAACACACCAAAATCCAGGCAGGAGATTTATGGCTTGCAAAATCTACATTGAAGAGGCGAGGTGGGAAAAATGGGAAAACACATCAAAATCCAGGCAGGAAGTTGGAGTTTGGCTGCATGTTGAGTGATGAGGAAGAATGGGGATGTGGGAGTTGGAGGGAAAAATAGAGAATCAAAAGAGGGAAAACAAAGTCAACCAACTCACCGTTAGTCAAGACGGATAATTGACTTTTTTTGACGGAAAAGTCATTTTGGTGCCATTAGACAAAAAAGAGTAAATGTTAGGTGCTATTGGGCAAAAAATAAAACTTTAGGTGTCATTTATACAGAAGAGGTAAATGTTAGGTGACATCTGACAAAAAATCCTAATAATAACGTATATATACCGTGCATTTATTGCACGGGGTCTATACTAATTATTTACAACCCAAAAACATCCTAAGCTAAACTGATCCGAATCACACCCAACCCGCTTAACACTAAAATAGGGTCGGAAACTTGGAATAGAGAGTGGAACTCTACTTCCCGCCTTCAACAACGGCATCATTGGAAACCCTAACTGACGAACAATGAGCTTCCATTCTTTAGAGAACGAATTGGGGAAATTGAAAGCGGAACATCTCGTTTCTGACATTGAGCGTTGTCGATTGGAGAGAGAATTAGAGGTCAAAAATGAGGAAATGAAAGAGTTAACTAAGCAATTAGGGTTTAGCAAAGAAGCCGAAGGGAAGGCGATCAAGCGATATGATAAAGCCATGGAGTATAATAAGGAGCTGGAAGCGAAATTGCGGGAATCTATGTCGCGGCATTTACCTTGGGATATTGAGCGTCGTAAATTGGAGTTAAAAATTACAGAATTGGATGATTTAGTTACTGAATTAAAGTCTAGCAAGAATGCCGAGGCGATGGCGGTGGAGAAGTATAATCGGGCCTTGGAGTATAATCGGGAGGTGGAGGCGAAACTGGAGGATTTGAGGAAGGGATTTAATGAGGAGAGGTGGAAATTACTGGGAAAATTGACTGAGACGGAGGCCGAATTGACGAATTTGAAACAAAAATTGGAGAGTAAATTGAAGGGAAATGAACTTGTTGAGATTGATGGGAGTTTGAAAGCAGGTATTTGGAATTTAGAAAGCTTCTTTCTTTTGATATTATGGTTTGCTAATTGTTGTACTCTTTCCGTCTCATTTATTTACGTTTTATATTCAATGCGAAAAGTATTTTAATCAAAGCAAACAAATGATAGAGACGGTGGGAGTTGATGATATTGTGAAGCGCATAGATTATCAAGGGAAATATTGTGAATATTATTGTTTGCTGTTTGTTTGGCTCACATTATTTGAATTTTATTATTTTTATGTGCTGTGATTTTGATTTGCTAACAGATTAGAGTGCAATGATGTTGTGTCAAACATATTGGTGGTGATTTTCTTACACCAGTTTGATGTATCAAAAACAAGTAATGTTTGCTGGAACAATTAATCCAAATTCTGGTTTGTGCTCGAGAAAGATTATTTATACCCACTTTAGACAATTGCAGAGGATTTTCGTCAACCACGTAGCGTCTTTATTTGGCTTCAAAGGTCGGGATGGTAGTTTTGAATTTTTTGAGGTTGATAAGTTTCAGACTTAGGTCACGAGTAACACCGTCCTATATCTTTACTAGATAAGCTTGCTCTTAGCGGATATTTGCCATGAGTGTCCTCCTATGCAGTGAAGCTGTTAGTTTTGGGATGCTGTCAAAGTGTTAAACTATCTATCTTAGTCCTAAGAAATAAACTCGTTTACCTTTTTCCTTTTTCTCAGCTTCTGAAAGGCATGTCAATGATGTGGAATGCTCGTTGAAGTCCAGAAAACGTAAAGAGTTTGCTAAACCGACTGTTCTTTCTGAGGGAAAGCTTGTAGGACAGAATGGGACAGCTTGCAACCAAAAGAGTGAATCTTCTGTGTATATCCAAAAATCTGACAGTGATGTGGGCGAGCACAAGCAAGACGCAGAACAAACAAAGTTACAAATCTTCGTGGAAACCATGTGTGGCGGTACAATAACTGTAAGCGTCAAACCCTCTTTGACAATTGGCAGCCTTAAATCAAAAATCCAAGACAAATTGTACATCTCATCACGCCATCAAGTTCTAGTGTTCGAGGGAAAGCAGCTCGAAGACAGCCGCACCCTCTCCCACTATGACATCCAGAAAGAGTCTATCATTCACCTTACAATCAGTTTTCGCTGAAGTATCTAACAAGCAGGAATGTGTTTTTGTTAAAGTCCTTAGTGAATTGTGACTAGTATATTTGGTAGGATTTTCGTTATTGGGTATCGGACTACTATCGGCCTTTAAATGTCAATCATTTTGGTTTTGCCTGTTCGAGAAGGTGACCCTAACTTCTAGGGTGTGTTTGAATATGCGATTTGGAGGGAAAGAGATGGATGAGTAATTCTGTGTTTGGTTAGCAAAACGGCGTTAGGAAGATTTGCAGGAAAGGAAAATGCACTCCTCTATTTCTCTCCTCCAAGCCAAAGTATTTCCCTACTAACCTAGGCAAGATTTGGAGCGAAAAATCTCCTCCTCTTTTTTCCCTCCCCTCCCTTTCTCTCCCTTTCTTTTCCCTCATTTCCCCTTCCCTCCTTTTTCCCTCCACTTTGGCTATCCAAACACGGTAGGATTTGGAGGGTAAGGAAGGGGAGGGAAAAAGAGGGATGACAAATCTATTGTTTGGTTACCAAAATGGAGGTGGAGGAATTTAGAAGGGTGGGAAAATGGATTCCTCATTTCCCTACTCCTAAGTCAAAGTATTTCTCCACCAACATAGATAAGATTTTGAGAGAAAATCATTTCCTCCATTCTCCCTTCCTTGACTTTCCCGTCCCTCCTTATCCCTCTCCTTCCTTTCCCTCGTTTTCTATCTTCCAGAGCTCGAATGATTGAATGAATGAATCACAAATTATGAGCCTCTAAAATATCTTTTTGGTCATCACACAAGATTTTAGACAAGTGTTGTAGATTAATATTTGTAGACAATGATTCATATTACAATATGAACAACTCACTTGTTCGATTGAAGCAACGAGATCCACGATAGTGCCATCTTTAATGGGAATTAATTTGTGATAGAACTAATGAAGAATTGAAGAGTATGAAGGCCCCTTTTTCTTTCCTTATCCTCTTATGGTTGCAAACTTGCAATATACTATGTAGATAGGTTATGGATTGTGGTGGTCAAGTAATCATAATTTTTTTAAAGTACAAGTTAGGTATAGCAGCGACTACCATTAAAACGGACATTGATGTAGATATGGATACAATTTCATACAGACATCGATACAGATACGAATGGACACATGACATGACATCTGTGAAATGTAGAGCATGAGACACATTTTTTAATTTAAATAAAAATATACACCTATTTAATAGTTATAAAATATCAATATTATTTTTGTTGAGGACTAACCCTAAAAAAAGGGTAAACGTCTGACACTGAAGACCGCCATGGTTAACCAACATACTTTACCATTAGAGGTGGGGGAAAGGGCGAGGGGAAGGGGAACACCTCAAAGGTAAAGTCTCCGATGACGACACTTTTGGCAGCAGCGGCGATCGAGGTACGAGATCCAGCGGCGACCGGAAACAACTAAGAGCAATCGGTGAAAGAACCCAACAAGGGTCGGGTGAAGGAGGAACACCAGTCAGCAGACGCCAAAGGGGTCAAATCTTTAGGAAAAACAAAGGGACATAACAGAGAATATGTTAATCGTTAGGGGAATGATGCGTTCACCGGAGATGGGCTAATGCATAGCCTCATCTCCGGCAACAGATTGAATGAGAGAGAGAGAATATGGGTGGGCGGCGGCGTAGTTGAGCAAAGGTGTAGGTTTTTTGGGTTTTTTTGGGAGAGAGAATTTAGAGGGAGAGCGAGAAAAAGTGGAAAGAATTTTCATTTTCCCTAAACTAATAATTTCAAAATTGACGTTATTGTTATGAAACGTATTATGTGGATGTCAATTAGGCTTTATGGTCCATTATGTAATTAAGTTTACAACCTGAAATGTATTATATATACCCCGAGATGAATAAACTAACTCTATTGAATCTCTCTCCCTCTCTTAACCTATTTTCTCTTATTCTCTCTCTACCTTTTGCTCTACAGTTTTCCCTATTTCTTATTTTATAACAGTTATTTGATTGAAGCGAATACTCGAATATTTATTGCGTCATGAGAGTATTGATCATTACCTTTAAATAATTTAATAAACACTTGACAATGATCCAAACCCGAAACAACTCAAATTTTTACGAACCCGAAACAACCTACGCTGAGGGGATTCGACTAAAACCCGACCCAATTGACAACACGATTTATTGAGATAGAAATAGATATGCGAGGTCCATTTCTAACCCTTTGAACGAAAAGCAAACAACAAAGAAACCCTATTTCCCGCCATTAACAACGGCATCACTGCAAACCCTAACTCACGAACAATGAGCTTCCAATCTTTGGACAACGAATTGGGGAAATCGAAGGCGGAACATCTCGCTTCTGATGTTGAGCGTCGATTGGAGAGAGTATTGGAAGTAAAAAATGACGAACTGAAAGAGTTAACTAAGCAATTAGAGCTTAGCAAAGACGCCGAAGCGAAGGCGATAAAGAGATATGATAAAGCCATGGAGGATAATAAGGAGCTGGAGGCGAAGCTGGAAGATTTGAGATGGGGATTCAATGAGGAGAGGTGGAAATTGCTGGGAAAATTGACGGAGACGGAGGCGGAATTGTCGAATTTGAAACAAAATTTGAAGGGAAATAAAGTAGTGGAGAGTGGTGGGAATTCAAAAGCAGGTATTTGGAATTTTGAAAGTTTTGTTCTTTTAGTTAATTTGGTTTGCTAATTGCTACTCCCGTAGTAACAATTTTTGTCTCATTGAAGACGGACATATTCGGGCTCTCCCACTTGCCATTTTGTGAGAGGTAACCCGACCCGTCTTCATTGAATGAAGATGGATATGCCCGTATTCACTGAGAATTAGTGAAGTAAATATTAGAACACTGTTTGCTGTTTTGCTGTATTGATTAGAACTTTTCTAATTGTGTGAGTATTAGTTATTGCTATTCCTATGGGATTTTGATCTGTTAAAGGGGCCTGAGTAGAGCACTTAGGCTTGAATTTTGCGCGAACAAGCAATGATACGGAGTATTATTTTAGATATATTTGTTGCCTTAGGTGAGTGGTGGCGACTTTGTGAAACCATTTTGGATGCATAGCAAATGACTAATGTTTGCTGGAAGTCTAGAACAATTGATTGTAGTTCTGGTTTTGCTGTGAATCACGCCTTTTCTTTCCAGCTTATCCCATTTGATTCTCTGAAAAACGAAATGACGACAAGCATTACCAAAATTGTTGAGAATAGGCATAACAAATATTTTTTGGAAGTTGGAAAGGAGAGATTTATTTGGGACTAAAAACATGGACAGTTAAATACTACTTTGAGGTGGCAAAATAGGGGAAAATAACGGATTAAGGTGGGGTGTTTCTTTGCTCGTTAAGTTGTGATAATTGATAAACTGTAGTTTAAGGTGTGACTAAACTGTCTATCCTGGTTATAAGAAATAAACCCATTTACCTGTTTTTTTTTTGTCCCTTTCTCTCCTACTCAAATCCAGCTTTTGAAAGCCATATCAATGATGTGAAATGCCCTTTGAAGTCGGTAACGAAATGTGATGAAACTGCTAAGGTGACAGCCCTTTCTGAGGAAAAGCTTGTAAGAGAGAATAGAGCAGCTTGCGACAATAAAAGCCGAGTTACGGGTATCAAAAGGGCAAGAGCTTCATCCGGGTGCTCTACTCAGAAGCAAATTAATGGCAGTTCTAGTGATGTGGGCGACTACCGGCAACAGCCACAACAATCAAAGATGCTAATCTACCTGAAAGTCAGCGGCTGGACAGTACCCATGGTAGTCAATCCCTCTTTGACCGCCGACATCCTCAAATCCAAGATCCACGACATATCGGGCATCCCACCAGAGAAACAATGCGCGATCTTCGCAGGATATCCCCTTGAAGACCACCTCACCCTCACCCAGCACCACATCCAGAAAGAGTCCACCATCGAATGTACAAAATATCCTGATAGAAGTCCTGTTCACAGTGATGACAGTTCTAGTGATGACAGTTCTAGTGATGTGGGAGACCACAAGCAGGACGCAGAACAAACAAAGATACAAATCTACGTGGAAACTATTTGTGGCATGTCAATAGCCATGAGAGTCGAACCCTCTTTGAAAATCCACAAGCTCAAATCAAAGATCGAAAAGGAATTTTACATCCAAGCACGCCATCAAGTTTTAGTCTTTGAGGGAAACCGGCTCGAAGACAGCCGCAATACCCTCGCCCACCATGACATCCGGAAGGACTCCACCATCTACGTTTTAGTCTGTCGTATCTAAAAAAATATAACAAGCAGCAACGTATTTTTATAGAAATCCTATGTGACTATTGTACATTTGGTAGAATTTTCATTTTGGGATATCGGCCTTGTAGTTTGGAACTTATGTCAAATCATTTTGGTTTTGCCTGTCCGACAGTGTGAATGTGAGTTATGTGATTTTAAGGGTGTGTTTGCCTTTTGGATGGGGGATTTGGATGGAAAGGTAGGGGAGGGATTTGAAAGGATGAAAAATTATTTGTGTGGTTAGTAAAATAGAGGGGGAGGTAAATTGGATCCGTCCAATTCCGTCGTTCAAGCCAAATTATTTTTGAAGCAAGCCTTACCTTTTCTCATGTATATCCGCTGGTGAATAGGAATGTAAGTTTCTGATCTCTGCGTGCTCTCAATATGGTGTCCACAGTCCAGCTAAAACTTGGTTACATTTTATCAATATAAAGACTTCCGGTTTTGGGTCGCGCTGCTCTCATTACGGTGTCCTCATCATTCTTCACCGTCATTGGGCTCATCAGTGGGAATGGAGTACCTTCTCTTGAAAAAAGTTTCCTTTTTTTTTGGACATCTGAGTTGTTCCTATAGTAGTAATTTTAGAATTGCCCTATTTGACCCTACTTGAAGGTTTGTTTATGGATGATCATGGTGGAGGGAAACAAGCAAGTAAACTAACTATGATGACAATTTTTCAAAGGTCGGAAAAAGTGGAAAAGTAGATGGTACAGTTGAGAATATAGAATAAAAATAGGGGAATGAATGAGAAAACGAAAAAAATACAAAGGTCTATATGAAAAAAACCATAAGTTGGTCATATAGCACTTGAGAATAAACCTGACAAACTGACATGTAAACCCAACCCGACCCGGTTTTGTAGGGTAAAAAACCCCGTAAATCATGACCCGCAATCTAAATTGACGCGAACCCAAAATTACCCGTTACTTTAGGGGCAAAACCCAACCCGGCCTGTTCGACCTAGTGGCTTAACAAATAGATCAATTATACTATTAAAATATTAATGTTTTTATTATATTTCAATTTATAATTGAAATTTTTATTTTTATATTTTAAATCAAAAAAATAATTTAAAGATCAAGTTTTTATAACCTTTATATCATTATACAGTAAAATAATTATTAAATTAATTTTATTTTATTAATGTTTTAATATAAGTACGATAGTAATGAATTAATTATATAATTATAATTATTAAAAATGATTTAACTTTAAAAAGTATTTTTTTTTCAACTGAAAATTATAAAATGAAAGACATTATAAACTCTTTTTATTCATGTATTCCAAATTTCTAACCTTAACCATACCCGAGACCTGTATTTAACTTGACCCGTATTTGCCCCGTCTCGTATTTACACCCGACATGAATCCCGACCTACCCGATCAGTTTGACAAATCTACTTGAAAATAATCTGAACTTGAAATAATTTACCTAATTGACCCAAATTTTAACCATCCAAAACAACCTAAGCTGAACTGATCCGAACCAAACCCAACCGGTTGACAACACTATACCAGGGTTGGAACTTGGAATAGAGAGGTCCAATTTCTTACCCTTTGAGTTTGAGCGAAAAGCAAAAACAACAAAGAAACTCTACTTCCCGCCATCAACAACGGCTTCATTTGAAACCCTAATTGACAAACAATGAGCTTCCAATCGTTAGAATTGGGGAAATTGAAGGCGGAACATTTGGCTTCTGATGTTAAGCGTCGTCGATTGGAGAGAGAATTGGAAGTCAAAAATGACGAACTGAAAGAGTTAACTAAGAAATTAGGGTTTAGCATGTTATGGCGGTAGTATAAACAACATTAGAAGAAAAGGAAAAATCTTATCTGGTTGTTGTGGCGTGACTTTAGATCACTGTCCTAAAGTCGTTTATCCCCGTCTACTACACACGGTCTCAGTGGCACTCGACCCCCAGGATTACACAACGGCTGCAAACTTCGTGTAGGGAAGAGAGCAGATGAGAACCACCATAAACGCTGCCATGACTCTTTTAATTAAGTTATAGAAGACATTTTGTAAGACAGATTTTGTGTGAGAAGGAAGGAGAAGTAAGACTGATTTTGTTGTGTTTCAAAAACTGAATAAGGGTGGTATATATAGGCAAATGGGGCTGGGCATGCATGTAGTTCGTCAGGAATATTTCCTGCAAAAGAGAAGTGTACTGCAGCAAGCTTCGTCAGGAATATTTCCTGCAGCACACAAGGAATCTTTGCAGGTCTGATTTGGGTACTGCCACACAAACAGACTGACACAAGCAACCCTACTGCAAAGCTAAACACTGACACAAGGAAGCTATTGATTTTATTTCAGCTGGAAAAAGAAATAAAAGGTGGGCAAGCCCGCACCGCAGGTGTTCTACCAAAGCCCGAGCCGAGCCGAGCCGAGCCGAGCCGGCCGGCCGGCCGGCCGTGCCGTGCCGTGGCGAGGCGCGCGCGCGCGCGTGTGTGGTTGGTTAGATACTTATCACACACTCACCTAGTACAGTAGTGTAAGGAGTCATATATAAACCCATAAAACTTGTTTTTCATGCTCAATGTGGGATAGGAAAATACAAGTGGGTAGCTTATTTTGAAGCATATATCCAACAATCCCCCACATGATTCAAAAGAAGACTCAAAAAGAAAGAAGACTATGGCAACGGAGACTCGGAGTTAAAACGCTGGTGTCTTGTGGACTTTAACCAGTGTTTAGTGACTTACATTTGGTCTCAACCGCCATTCTGGGTGGATTAAAGCCTTTAACCTTTAAATGGAGTTGGTTTGAGATCAAGTGCGCACTTACCGATTCTCAAATTAGGGTGAGAACTCGCGACATTCATGAACTCATCATGAATAAAAACTTTTGTAAATATCTTTTACTTGGATTTACCAAGTGACATCTCAAAGTATTTCCTGGTATTTCATGAATGCCTCTAAAGATTCCAAGCCACAAGAATCTCTTGGGGGTAGGGCAAGGCACCCCCCACATTCACATAGGTGAGTTCATCAAGTTTGACTGTCACAAACCATCCTTTTGGACTATAAACTCATTAAGAGCAAATGCTCATCCTTACAAAATGACAGTAAAAACACATACATAATACTACATTTAACACAACAATGGGAATGGAAGTAGTATTTAACAATCTAAGTTCCTTGTGATTTCGTTTGACCAGTTGAACTTAAACAATTAAGACGGGTATCCATCACAAGTCACTTCTTTACAGGCTTTAAACCCATTCCCAGTGCTGACTCCAGCACTAATTTTCTGCAGAGGCCTTTAGTAAGAGGATCGGCAATATTCCTCTCAGATCTTACATACTCGAGTGATATCACATTATCTCTGATCAGATTTCTCACAATTCCATGTCTTAAGCGAATGTGTCTCTTTTTGCCGTTATACGCTTGATTATTTGCTACCCCGATTGCAGCTTGCGAATCACAGTGCATGGAAACTGATGGAGTCGGCTTCCCCCACAAAGGAATATCTGCTAGTAGCCCTCTTAGCCATTCAGCTTCTTCTCCTGCCAAAGCTAAAGAAATGAACTCAGATTCCATAGTAGATTTAGCAAGACAAGTTTGTTTAGTCGACTTCCAAGAAATAGCACCACTAGCAAGAGTAAACACATAACCACTAGTAGAGTGAATCTCATCATTACCAGATACCCAATTAGCATCACAGAAACCTTCCAGAACACAAGGTGTTTTGTCAAAGTGTAGGCCCCAATCCATGGTGCCTCTTAGATATCTCAAAAGTCTAATCAAAGCATTCCAATGATCTCTACTAGGATTATGAGTATATCTACTAAGCCTACTAACGGTGTAGGCAATGTCAGGTCTAGTGCAATTCATTAAAAACATGACACTACCAATCACTTTAGCATATTCTTCTTGAGACACACTATTACCATTATTCTTCGTTAGGTGAATACTAGAATCATAAGGAGTGTGAAGTGGTTTACAATCATATTGATTAAACTTTCTCAGAATTTTCTCAACATAATGAGATTGACTCAAACACAATCCTGATTCAGTTCTACTGATTTTAATGCCAAGAATAACATCAGCCTCACCCATATCTTTCATATCAAAACGTGAGCTCAAGAAGTCTTTTGTTTCATTTATGACATACATGTTGGTGCCAAAGATAAGCATGTCATCCACATACAAGCAAATTATCACACAACCATTTTCATCATGTCTAGCATACACACATGAATCAGAATCATTAACCACAAAACCATTTGATGTTATCGTTTTGTCAAACTTGTCATACCACTGTTTAGGGGCTTGTTTTAGACCATACAATGACTTAATCAATTTGCATACCTTATCTTCTTGACCGGGAATTACGCACCCCTCGGGTTGTCTCATATAAACTTCCTCATGCAAATCACCATTTAAGAATGCAGTTTTAACATCCATTTGATGTATGACAAGATTATGAATGGATGCAAGTGCTACCAATGCTCTAATTGTGGTTACCTTAGTCACAGGTGACTGTGACACCCTCAAATTTGCGGAAAGAAAAAAATAATTTAAATACATAACGAAGGGTGTCATAAATAAAAGGTTCATTACAAAAGAAAATTAATATTATACATAAGAATTATACAAGACGGGAGACATATCTCCCGTATAAATACGGAAATAAAAGAGTGTATAATAATATACAATCTAAGAACCGAATATAGGTCCAAGGTAATTACTTCGCTCGCTAGCTCGTCAATGTACCCAAAGTATGCATCACCACCTGTCAGGGGCGGAGCCAGAAATTTATGTTTGGGGTAGCGAATATCTTAAGTCTATAAAATAACAATAAAAATAACCATGGGAATTGAACACTAGACATGTTGTCAAAAAGCTCTTACTTTACTACTAGACCACATTCAATTTACTTTAGAGTTATGCATTTACTTAGAATTATTCATTCATTAATCAGATTTGGGGTAGCAGAAAATCGACTCCTTAACTGATATTTTTTTGTTTGGGGTAGCGGCTGCTACCCCTTGCTCCTTAGTGCCTACGCCACTGCCACCTGTTCGACCGCATTAAATATAAACACGGAAGCCACAGTCAGTAGGGAGTAACTCCGAGTCCTCCCAGCCACGAAATGTCAAGTTTAATAAAACATGAATAACATAAAAGCAATGTATATGGACAATACAAAACTTTAACATATATGATATGCTTTTCATGTTATGAAACAGATAACTAACAAATAACCTAGCATGTGAAAGCTATCATGTGAAACCGATAATAACTATAACTCGAGGTAGGGAAGCTGGTATGCTAGCTCAGAGGTTCCTCTCAGAAACATGACCGTGATACACTCAAACCCTAATCAACACGTAATCATGTGAATCAGTTAACAATCGGTAATCCAAACTCTATCAACCTTAGCCGGCTTGCATCTCACCTTCTAAAGCTCATAGAATCATCAAACATGAAAGACCAATACTTCTACAAACAGGCATAAGTTCTTAGACCAGTCAATAGAAGACTTCTGTAACTCGAGTCTATACCACGAGGTAGGATATACTTAAATATTTAGGCTCAGCGGTCACTCCAGTAACATGGCCCAAATACCAAGCACACATCTAGGCTCAGCGGGTACACCAATAACATGGCCCAGATCCAAAGCACATATCTTAGCTCAGAGGTTCCTCTCAGAAACATGTCCAAGATACGACTCAACCCTAAACCTAGACTGCGCAGACCCAGAGAAATGCGAAGATCCATCGCATCCAAGACCCATGATACAATCACATGAGTACACCCTAAGAAGATCCATCAAAGGGGGTGGCTAGTACTTAAACTGGCTCCATTTCCCAAAGTGGAAACAATGGCAGCCATACCCCGACTTGGATATAAACCCACCAAGCCGGGACACAGAAGCTAGCAAGCGGCAAACTCCATATGCTCGTTAAAGATAGTACGGGCCTATCAATGTCATGGTCCAAGATACTCAGTTAGAATTAGAATGGTCAAGACGCCATATACTCATAATTCTCTATGGGTACTTAGTCAACACGACACATATCATACAATCAAACAGTCACGGGAAAAACTTCCTATCATGTGACTAATTGCATATAAATCATATTCAAATATCATATCGCCTCATATCTAATAAGGCTCATTCATTCATTCATTAAATAAAACCTTACCTGAAGACAAATCCCCGACCCGAGTCCCGCGACGGGTCATCAGTCAAAACGGGGCTGACTAGATATTAGTTTGACCAAACCCGTTTGGTCAAACCGGCTAGAAACAGAGTCTTAGCCCTCGAGGCTGAACATAAGGAATATCACATTACATTTC